>ML261778.1:0-27183 GCA_005239495.1 Nicotiana undulata
AGTTTATTATATGGATAAAAGGGAATATCTTCAGATTTTATCAAGCTAATGTGCTCAACTGGGCTGTGGTAGCACGGGCAGGTGCACGAGGTGTTAAACAATGATTTCAGATGATTCTGGGTAAATCATGGCACGTTCGAGGACGAACGTCTGTTTAAGTTGGGGAGAATGTAACGACCCGACCGGTCATTTTGAGATCCAGCGCGTCGTTTAGCATTTGGGAGTCATGAACAGCTTCATTTCGGGTATTGTGACTTGTGTGTATGGTCAGAGTTGAAATTCAGGAGGTTCGGAGTTAAATTGAAAGGAAAATTCTCATTTTAGAAGCCTTAAGTTGAAGAAATCGAGTAAAACTGGAATTTTGAGTAAACGACCTCGAAATCAGGATCCGAAGGTTCCAACAGGTTTGTATGGTGATTTCGGACTTGGGCGTATGTCCGGATCGGGATTTGGATAACCCGAGAGCATTTCGGTGTATATTGTGGAAGTTAGCATTTTTGAAGAGATTTCCTAAGTTTTGCTTGAAGCGCATTTCAATGATATTGATGTCCATTTGGGATTTCGAGTTAGGGAATAGCTCTGTATGGTGATTATGGAGTTGGGAGCGCGACCGGAAGTGAACTTGGATGTCCGGAGGTCATTTTGAAGTCATTTGGCTAAAGATAGAAATTTGAAGGTTTTTGAGAAGTTTGACCGAGAGTTTGGCTTTTTGATATCAGGGTCAGATTCCAATTCCGAAAGTTAGAACAGGTCCGTAATGTCGAATATGACTTGTGTGCAAAATTTGGGGTCCATCGGACGTGATTTGATAGGTTTCGGCATCGGATGTAGAAGTTTGAAATTTACAAGTTCATAAAGCTTGAATTGGAGTGCGATTCATGAATTCGACGTTGTTTGATGTGATTTGAGGCCTCGAGCGAGTTCTTATCATGTTTTGGGACATTTTGGTATAATTGGTTAAGGTCATGAGGGCCTCGGGTGGATTTCGGAAGGTTAACGGAATGAAATTCGGATAAACAAAAAAAGAAGGAAAATTGTTGAAAATTTCTGCTGCATTTTTTGGACAGCAAATTGTGCGTCAAAGAGCTAACTTTGGAAGCGTATATATAATAATCTATAAGGAATATCAAAATTAGCAAAACATGAAAGTTGTAGATCTTGAAGTCTAGTTATCAGAACATTAAACCATTTTTCATTTGGCGTTTTCTGCAAAACGTTATGACCGATTGAATATGGCTGGTGGAGCAGTTTCGCCAGAATTTTCTGATGCAGGGAGCCGACTTTAGAAGCTCATATCTCGAGATATATAAAGCGTTATATGGTGTACAGCCTATCATATTAAAGATCTTCGAGTCTAGTTTCTAAATCTTCACACCGTTTGTTATTTGGATATTTCTACAAGAAGTTATGGGTGTCTTCAAAGAAGGTGTTCAACAATGGAATTTTAATAGGATGTACAACCTGTGCAGCACAAGTGCAAGGTACAACTCGATGAAGTAGGGGCAGATTCTTTAAACTCGAATTTTGGCCATTTCTTTCATTTGGCTTGGATGATATTGGAGTGCATTTCAAGGGGGATTTCATCAAGCATCAAAGGTAAGTTGTTTCTACTTATTTCCAAGTTAAATACAAGATTTATTACATAGATTGGATATGAGAAATTGGGGAAAATGTGGGGAAATTGCAAGGAAACCTAGAATTGATAAAATTTGATTTTAGCCATGAATTTGAGCATGAAAATTGTAACATATTATATATTTGAGTTAGTAAATTTATGGGTAAAATTTATCTTCGAGAGATTTCGGAATCCGGACATGTGGGCCCGAGGGCATTTTGGTCAATTCCTTGAGCGGAGTTGAGAAATTATATAATCTGAAATTTTAGCAAATATTAGAGTATATTTGCATTGAATTGCCGTTATTTGGTAGTTTTGGGACGTCGTGCATCCATTGGAGTCGTCATAGAGGCTTGGAAGTCGGATATGGATCTTCGGAGCGAGGTGAGTCTCCCTTCTAACCTTGTAAGAAGGAATTGTCCCCTTAGGTGTTCTACATGATATATGTAATTGTTTGCTGGGGCTACGTACGTACCAAGTGATGAGAGTCCGTACGTAGCGGCTACTATTGTTATGTCCGGGTAGTTAGGCCCCACATCATGCCCTGTATACTTCTTGTAATGAATTATATGTATGTTATAATATCCTGTTATGTGGTTTTGTTTCTCTGAGATTTATGGATTTTTAAAAAATATGGAAGGAAATTGTTTTCACGGAAAAATATTATGAAATGAATTGACTTACGAAAAGTAATATGAAAGAAATTATTTAAGGAAAGTATTATGAAAGGAAAAGAAATGACTTATAAGTTTTGTACTCATGTAAGATATTATTGTTTCCCCGAGCTTTTATTTACTTAAATAATTGGAAAGGATTGTGGTGAAATGAACTTTACATTCTGTGTGCGCATGTTGTCACTTCGTAATTTACATCCCCCGAGCGATATGTAATTTCCTTCACTCTTATGGGAGCGGGCGGTACGCCACGACGGATTTATAGTGCACTCTTGGTACGGGCCGGTTGATCCCCGACAGTGCACCGGGATTTAATTAAGAATGCACTTTTGGTACGGGCCGGTCGATCCCCGGCAGTGCATGGACGAAGTTACACTATGATATGATATGATTACATTGATAGACGCACTCTTGGTATAGACCGGTTGATCCCCGGCAGTGCGTAGGCAGGATTGTTGTTAAGCATGCACTCTTGGTACAGGTCGGTCGAACCCCGACAGGGCATAGATATTCTTCCTCATGACCTGATTACATTGATAGACACACTCTTGGTACGGGCCGGTCGATCCCTGACAGTGCGTAGGCAGGATTATTGTTAAGCATGCACTCTTGGTACGGGCCGGTCGATCCCCGGCAGTGCATAGCTATTCTTCCTCATGACTCCGACCGGTTGTCTTATTCTTGTGTGCGCATGATTATTTGGCATTGTTTTATTGATATTGACTTGTATTGGATCTTTGGGGGAAAGAAAGTGGCCATTGTTATTGTTCCAGTATTTACTTGGTTTTCTGTGCTTTATACATAATTGATGCTCACTGTCTTACGTGTCTTCTGCTTTTAATTGTTTTGCCATTGCTGTATCATACTGTTGGACCTTAGTGAGTGTCAAGTCGACCTCTCGTCACTACTTCTTCGAGGTTAGGCGGGATACTCACTTGGTACATATATGTGTATGTACTCATGCTACACTTTCTGTGCATTTTGTTGCACAGGTATCTTCATAGTTCAACGATTTATTTGGAGACTTACTTGGGCTGCATTCATTCGGAGGCGTTCCGCAGTTGACAGAGTCTCCTTCTTTTTATATCTTTACATTGTATCTCTATTGCCTTTGTCCCATTTATTTCTCGGACAAGAGTTGTATAATTGTATAAATTCTTAGAAACTGCTCATGTACTTGTGTCACCGGGTTCTGGGGATGTGTTGCGTCTTGTTTTATTGAATTAAATAGATTTCTTGTCGTGTTTAATTTACAAAAATTTATTTATTTGATTATGAAATGCAATAAAGGCAACGATTTCGAAATTGTTAAACAGGAAGGTATTCAACTGATTAAGGGGTTGGCTTGCTTTACAGTGGTGTCCGGCGCCATCACAACCCATAGGTTTTGGGTCGTGACAGAGTCGGACATGCGAAGTAGATATCCACACTTGTTTGCCAGTTCAGGTACATTTCTATATCCGTTCGAGGGCGAACATTTGTTTTAAAGGTGGAGATTGTGATGACCCAAAGGGTCGTCTTATGAAATAAGACTCCATTCCGGGCTCATTAGCCTTAAAAAAAGATTAATTTTAATTACCTCGATTTGCGTGCGTATTCCGAGCGTGAATCTGAAAATCCTTTATGTGAAAATATCTGAAATAATAATTTTTTAGAGTTAAAAAAATTTGATTTTAGTTGACTTTGATCAACATTTTGAGCAAACGGACCCGGTGGGTCCGTAATAAAATATGGGATTTGGGCGTATGCCCGGAATCGGATTCTGAGGTTCATAGCCCGAGAAATGAATTTTTAACTAAAATCGAAATTCAAAAAAATATATAGTTTTAAAGTATGCGATTAATGTTGGACTTTTATGGTAACGGACCCGTATTTTGGTTCCGGAGCCCGGTACAGGTTCGTTATAGTATCTAAACTATGTTTGTAAAATTTGGCGAAAACCACAATTTAAATGATGTGAATCGGACCCTCAGTCGAGGAAAAATAATAATAATAATTGAATGTACCAATGCATTCACCGAAATCTTCTCTAGCGAGCAACCATCTTTGGCCAAAGCAACGAAACGCGTCTCAAATTTTCCCCAGAGTTCATTAATGCCAGATTCTCTCTTGCTCTTTCTTATAAATCTCAACCCTCCAAGCGCGCGCCGAGCACTCAGTTTATTTCTCACCACCTGCAATTTCGATTTCATCTCCTCTCGTGCCGCCGATAAATTCCTCATCGACTGGTTGCCATGAAACTGATGGTGATCATCCCTTCCCGGTGATCTCAGCCACTGGAATTTCCGGCAAATTCCAGAAGCGATGACAGATGCATACGTGCTGTTTGACAAAATTCAAAAAGGAGAATGTTCTTCTTCACCAGCAGCAGCATTGGTATTATACGGTGGAGTTGGTGTTACGCTACACAAAACAATGGAATTATCATCAAGTACTTCTAGCATGACCTCAACTATGTCTTTGTCGTTGTTTCTCTGTAAAGCTTTGAGGAAAATCGACAATATTGTGCCACCAACATGCTATGACGTTTCCGCCGTAGAATCCTCTGGCATGTCAAAGTTCCGGCTGTTGATGAGTATTCGGTGGCACACGGATCTGAGCGCGCTATTGATGAGATCGTAGAGCATACCTATCAGATATCTTCTCTCACAAGTTTCGAGTATGTTGAACCCAATGGGAAAGATATGGGGATCAATGTGAGGAAGAAAGTAGAAAATATTGTGGCACTATTGAATAACAAGGAAAAGATCGAAGACGCTAGATATAAAGCTGCTGCAAATCGTGACAAGTACTTTGGATTCTCATCTTCTGGAGTAACATTTAAATCGAGCTCTGCCTCACTAAGTAGCAGCATTAACTTTCAGAGTGGTGATCGATATGGAGGTTTTGGAAATAAATGTGATGGCTATCCATTTAAGGATAGTTACAGGGAAAATGATCGGTATCGTGAAGATAAAATTGACCAGTTTAAATCAAAGAAGGGGTCTTCTTGTTATGGAAGATTCGAGCGGGTTAGAGGTAAATTCTAAAGGAAAAGCTATAATTGAGCGGTGAGTTGCCTGTGAATTTGAGGTAAGTGCTTGGTTTAACCTTGACTTGGAGAACAAGAATCTCCAACTTAAATGCTATGTGAATTTGCATGTGTGTGGTGTATAGGTGAGGTGGCGAGTATCTATGCACCACCAAATTATTTGCTGAACATGATCCCTACCCCATTTCCACTTTAATTGATCCCTAGTTTAATTGTTTTATGATCATTGATGCCATCATGTCTACTTGGTTCGTCAACTTGTTGTTATATATTGTTTCAAGTATTTTGAAAGTGTTACATGTTCCTTAGTCACATTGTGGTACATCTGGTTGAGCTGGTTTTCAATGTTACATTATACATTTCGGTTGGTTTCGCTGTTTAGTGATAATTGGTGAAGTTTCTGAATAGTACAGTTTCCTGTTTATGATAATTGAGACTTAAGTATTGTGAAAGGCTTGGAATCTGATTTGTGAAACTTTATTATAAATAAAGAGATGAAATGTGATTTGTCTGGTGGGAGCGGGTTGCACGCCGCAACAAGGAGTAATAAGGGTGGACAGGTGGGATCGGGTTGCACGCCGCAATATGAGAAATATGGGTGATATATATATAGGGAGGAGCAATACGGGGGGACAAGTGGGAGGGATGTTTTACTGATTTTAAACACAAAGATTTGGAATACTTACCGTTTTACTCTACTGTTTCTCATATTTTGCACTTACGGTTATTTTGAAAGTGAAATTTTGAAACTTATGTGAGAATTAGTTATAGCTGAGACCTGAAAAAGGAGGCTGAGTTATTTTATTTATTGCTACAGATTATTGTTTTGTTTTGTTTAGAATTTACTTCTTGCTTTATTATATATTGTTCATAGGTTATATTATAAATGCCCCGCCGTAGCTTCATCACTACTTCGTCGAGGTTAGACTCGGCACGTACTCAGTACATCGGGTCGGTTGTACTGATACTACACTATGCACTTCTTGTTTAGATCCGGGTACCGGCCAGAGCTAGGGGAAAGTAGTTTCTGATATCATTCGCACGGAGACACGAGGTAGATCTGCTGGGCTGGAGCTGCCCCCAGTGTCTGGAGTCCCTGAATAACCTGCTCAGGTGTACGGGAAGCGGGAGTCTGAGTGCATCACTCGGCCTGAGAAGTAGCAGCTGTAGTAGAAATAGTGACTGCCTGTGCTAGACTGGTGCACACAGTCAGAATCTGGGCCAAAGTCTCCTAAAGACCCGAAATCACAATAGGCACTGCCGGTGCATGAGCCGGTCCCACTGTACATCAACGACTGGGACCTGATCTGGAGTAACTAGAGGGTCCACAGGTACAACCCTGGTTGTTGCGCGGGCTGCACCACTCGCTCTACCATGGCCTCGGCCTCTCACGAGCGTAACTGGTGTCTGGTCACCCTAATCGGTAGCGCGTGTCCTCACCATCTGTGAGAGAATGAAACAACAGAAGTTTAGTTTCTAAAATCAACAAATTCGCACGACAGAGTTCAAGAAAGTGAGATTTTTCCTAAGGGTTTTGAAGCCTCTCGAAGATAAGTATAGACGTCTTCGTACAAATTCGCATGACTCTACTAAACCTGCTCATGACCGGTGAGACTTATATAACCTAGGGCTCTGATACCAACTTATCACGACCCCAAAATACCAAGTCGTGATGGCGCATATCGTGAAATCAAGCGAAACACACATTTTATTTGATTTAAGATTTCTTTCAAAAATTCTCTACATTTGCAGCAAAAGTCTCATTTTATAAAGCATTAAAAGTTTAACATCATTAAAACACAACTAAACCAAATCCCTGATCTAGTGTCATCGAGTCATGAGCTACTATAAATACAATGTCGATACAAAATTGACATAATACTGTCTGAAATAATAAAATGCGATAAGAAGATAAAGAAGGAGAAATCGAGGTTGCGATCGCCATCTGCTACCTCGAAGACTCCAAAAGAAACTCTGACAGCAAATCAACAACCGCTACTGGGTCCCGATGTACCTAAATCTGCATACAAGGTGCAGGGGATAACGTGAGCACACCAATTCAGAAGTAACGAACCCAAACTACGGGCTGAGAGGTAGTGATGGACTAAACCTCAAAAAATGTAATAAAAACAGTGTACAGAATTTAGGCAGGTTCACAGTTCTAACAGATAATGAAAACAGAATATGTCCGATATGATAAGTAACCCATGTATAACTCAGTATACTCTACATGCCAATGTATCAACAGTGTGGAAATGATCATATTGCTCACAACTCTCACATAGAAGTCCACTCAGTACTGTATATGGCTCTCAGGCCCAAGGAAGATGCATCCGGAATATACACAAACACAGGTGACCGTAGTCACTCAGTACTAAGGAAGGCCAATCCAGCCCCAGAGAAGATCCATCTCCGAAATACAAACACTCGGACAAGATCCAAGTCCAGGGAAGATCCATCCCTCAATATCATCGCTACGCTTACTGGGGGTGTGTTACAGACTTCGGATGGGCTCCTACATCCCAAGCGCTATAATAAGCCAGATCCAGGCATAATCAATATAACATGTTGTGGCATGCAGCCCGATCCCATATTTGTCTCTCAATAATAGGCTCTTGGCCTCACTTAGTCATCACTAGTCTCGCTTACATGGGCTCGCAGATGCATGAACTAGCCTGAATCAATGATAAATGTACAAAATCAACAATTACCGAGACTGATACATGATAAGATATGGTATGACAAGACTGAGTACATAACATGAATAAAACACATGAGATGACGACAATATATGACCACTTGGGTCTCAACAGTATCGGCATGAAGCCTTAACATAGTACTTAGCATGATTTCTAGTATGTTCACATTAACCACATTGATAGAAGAACAAATATCAATCAACAATAACTACTATACGGTTCCATGGAATGAACCAGGTCACAAATTACACGGTGCACGCCCGCACGCCCGCACGCCCGTCACTTGGTAAGTGTGTCACCTTAATTATAATCACATAGCATATAGTTCGAGGTTTCGAACCCTCAGAACCTAGTTTGGAAATGTTACTTACCTTAAACTGCCTAAAACTCCTAGTCCACAATGCTTTTTCCTCTAGACTCAGCCTCCGGTTGTTCCGAATCTAACCAAATTTAGATTTATATCATCAATATATGCTAAAGGGACAAATCCCACTCGAAATTATCAAATTTAACAAGAAATCTCGCAATTGGCAAAACCTGACCCCCGTGCCCATGTCTTGGAATTCGATCAAAATCACGAAACTAGAATCCTTATTCACTCACGAGTCTACCCATATAAAATTCATCGAAATACGACCTCAAATGCCCATTAAAATCCCCAAAATAATTTCCCAAACTTTCTTCCACTTTTCACCTAATTTGCACCTCAAATCACAAATTAAATGATGAAATTCAAGACTAAATCATGGAATTAAACCAAATATGAGTGAAGAATACTTACCCCGATCACTCTACTGAAAATCTCCTCAAATTTCGTCTTCTCCCGAGCTCTCTAATAGGTTTTGAAGTTTTGGACTTAAACCCTCGTTCTTGAATTAAAAACTTTCTACCCAGGTATTTTCTTCATCGCCATCGCGGAACTTCCCACGTAATCGCGAAGCACAAAAAAAATGCTGCCCCACAAATTAACCTTACGCGATCACAGAAACACACACACGATCGCGGATAACACCCCCACACATCAACGCGAACGCATTCAGCTCTACGCGATCGGGTAGAGCAAATTCCTTCACCACACTGCCAATCCAAATCCTTCTACGCGAACGCGACCTCAGCCACGCGTTCGCGATGCACAGCTCCGCAAAACTACGTGATTGTGATCCTAACCCTGCGATCGCGTAGAACAAACTTACCTCTGCCCACAAAAAGCCTACGCGATCGCGAATGGACACTTGTGATCGCGTACAAGGAAACCAGAAACAGCTGATACCAGATTTCAACAGTTGCCAACCGAATACTAAGTCCGTTAACCACCCGAAACACACCCCAGGCCCTCGGGACCTCTACAAAACATGCCAACACATCCCATAAACTTATTCAAACTTAGTCGAGCCTTCGAACCACTGAAAACAACGCCAAAACACTAAATCAACCTCGGATTCAAGCCTAAGAACTTAGAAACTTCCAAATTTTGCCAACGATGCCGAAACCACCCAAACCACGTCTGATTAACCTGAATATTGCACACACATCCAAACTGACACTAAGAACCTGTTCCAACTTCAAGAATTCCATTCCGACCCCAATAGATAATCTTCCACTGCCGACCGGAAATTACCAAAAACTCAATTTCGCCCATTCAAGCCTAATTTTACTCCGGACCTCAAAACAACATTCTGAACACACTCTTAAGTCCCAAATCACCTAATGAAGCTATCCGAGCCATAAAATCCACATTTTGAGGTCGTTTACCTATAAGTCATCTTCCAGTTGACTCTTCCAACTATTAAGCCAACCTAAGAGACTAAGTGTCTCATTTCTCACCACGACCACACCAAACCCGAACCAACCAACCCAACACAACATAATTGAGCTAGGCAACACATGATAAAGCAGAAATAGGGAAAACGGGGCTAATCTCACAGAACGGTCGGCCGGGTCGTTACATTCTCCCCCTCTTAAACAAACGTTCGTCCTCAAACGGGTCTAGAAACATAGTTAGAGTCTAAAATAAGTAAGACTATCTGCTCCGCATCTCCCGCTCGGTCTCCCAGGTGGCCTCCTCCATCGGCTGCCCTCTCCACTGCACCTTCACCGAAGCTACATCCTTAGACCTCAACCGTCTAACCTGACGACCCAAATAAGCCACTGGCTCTACCTCATAAGTCTTATCACCCTCAAGTTGTACCGTGCTGAAGTCCAAAACATGAGACGGGTCACCAACATACTTCCAGAGCATGGAAACATGAAATACCGGATGAACACTCGATACGATAGATGCAAAGCAAGTCTATAAGCCACCTCTCCAACCCCTTGAAGCACCTCAAAAAGCCCAATAAACCGGGGACTCAACTTGGCCCTCTTCCCAAACCGCATAACACCCTTCATGGGTGACACCTTTAGCAACACCTTCTCCCCAACCATGAAAGATACATACCGAACCTTTCTGTCCGCATAACTCTTCTGCCTAGACTGCATCGTGCGAAGCCGCTCCTGAATCAACTTCACCTTATCCAACGCATCTTTAATCTGTACCCAAGAGCCTAGCCTTACCCGACTCAAACCAACCGATCAGAGATCTACACCTCTTCCCGTATAAAGCCTCATACGGAGCTATCTGAATACTCGTCTGATAACTATTAGTTTATACAAACTCCACGAGTGGCAGAAACAGGTCCCATGAACCCTCGAAATCAATGACACAACCACATAACATGTCCTCTAGTATCTGAATAGTGCGCTCTGAGTGTCTGTCCCTCTGAGGATGAAATGATGTGCTCAACTCAACTTGAGTACCCAACTCACTCTGCACGGCCCTCCAAAACTGCGATGTGAACTGAGTACCTCTATTAGAAATGATAGAAACTGGAACACCATGCAACCGAACAATCTCCCGGATAAAAATCTCATCTAGCCGCTCCGAAGAATAAGTAGTACCAATAGGAATGAAGTGCGCATACTTGGTCAACCGATCCACAATAACCCATATCGCATCGAACCTCCTCGAAGTACGTGGGAGCCCAACGACAAAGTCCATGGTGATCCGCTCCCACTTCCACTCCTGAATATCCAACCTCTAATGCAATCCATCTGGCCTCTGGTGCTCATACTTGACCTGCTTACAGTTGAGACACCGAGCTACAAACCTAACAATATCCTTCTTCATTCGCCTCCACCAATAATGTTGTATCAGATCCTGATACATCTTCGCGGCACCCGGATGGATGGAATACCGCGAGCTGTGGGCCTCTCCTAGAATTAACTCTCAAAGCCCATCGACATTAGGCACAAATATCTGACCTTGCATCCTCATAACCCCATCATCACCAATAACTACATCCCTGGCATTACCTCGCCGGAACCTATTCTGAAGAATGAGAAAGTGTGGGTCATCATTTTGGCGCTCTCCAATACGGTCAAAAAGAGAAGACCTGAAGGCTACACAAGCCAATACCCGGCGGGGCTATGATAAGTACAATCTCACAAACTGCCCCGCTAAGGCCTGAACATCAAGTGCTAATGGTCGCTCTGCTGCAGGAAGATATGCTAGACTCCCCAACCTCTCTGATCTACGACTCAAGGCATCAGCCACTACATTGGCCTTCCCCGGATGGTATAGAATAATGATGTCATAGTCCTTGAGAAGCTCCAACCATCTCCTCTGACGCAAATTCAGATCCTTCTGCTTGAACATATGTTGCATACTACGGTGATCAGTGAAAACCTCACAATGAACTCCATACAAATAATGACGCCAAATCTTCAAGGCGTCAACAATGGCTTCTAGCTCAAGATCATGTACTGGATAATTCTTCTCATGAGTCTTCAGCTGACGCGAGGCATAGGTAATTACCCTACCCTCATACATCAATACACAACCAGTTCCTATCTTCGAGGCATCACAATACACATTATAAGAACCTGAATCTGATGGAAATACTAACACTGAAGTCGAGGTCAAAGCAGTCTTGAGCTTTTGAAAGCTCTCCTCATACTCGTCCGACCACCTAATCGGAGCACCCTTCTGGGTCAATTTGGTCAAGGGTGATGCAATAGAATAAAACCCCTACACAAAGCGACGGTAATACCCCGCCAAACTAAGGAAGCTCTTAATGTCTGTAGCTGAGGAGGTTTGGGACAACTCTGCACCGCCTCTATCTTCTTTGGATCAACCTCAATACCCTCACTAGACACTACGTGCCCCAAGAAAGCTACCGAGCCATGCCAAAACTCACACTTGGAGAACTTTGCATAAAGCTTCTCCTCCCTCAGTCTCTGCAATACAACTCTCAAATTCTGAGCGTGGTCCTCCTGGCTACGAGAATATACCAGAATGTCATCAATGAACACAATAACAAAAGAATCCAAATACGGCTGAAACACGTTGTTCATAAAATGCATGAACGCTGATGGGGCATTGGTCAGCCCAAAAGACATCACCATAAACTCATAATGACCATAATGAGTCCTGAAAGCAGTCTTGGGAATATCTGAATCCTAAATCTTCAGTTGATGATACCCGGATCTCAAATCAATCTTGGAGAACACCCTGGCTCCCTGAAGCTGGTCAAACAAATCATCAATACGAGGTAAAGGATACTTATTCTTAACTGTAACCTTGTCCAATTTCCTGTAGTTAATACACATTCTCATGGAACCATCTTTATTCTTCACAAATAACACCGGTGCACCCCAAGGTGACATACTAGGCTGAATGAACCCCTTATCTAGGAGTTCCTAAATATGCTCTTTCAATTCTTTCAACTCCATTGGTTCCATACGATACGATGGAATAGAAATAGGCTAAGTGTCTGGCACCAAAGCAATACCAAAATCAATATCCCTGTCAGGTGGCATGCCTGGCAGGTCTGAGAGGAACACGTCCAAAAAATCATGAACCACAGGGAAAAAATCAATAATAGGAGTCTCAGCACTAACATTCCTCACAAAAGCCAAATAAGAAAATCACCCTTTCTTCACCATACGCTGAGCCTTCAGGTATGAAATCACCCTACTAGGTACATACTCAACATATCCTCTCCACTCAACCCTCGAAAATCCTAGCATCGCTAAGGTCACGGTCTTAGCGTGACAATCTAGAATAGCATTACACGGAGATAGCCAATCCATGGCCAATATCACATCAAAGTCAACCATGCTAAGCAATAACAGATCCACTCGGGTCTTTAGATCCCCAATAGATATCACACGTGACCGATACACATGGTCCACAACAATAGTATCGCCCACCGGAGTCTACACATGAACAGATGTAACGAAGGACTCATGGGGCATATCCAGAAAATGGGCAACATATGATGAAACATAGGAATACGTGGAACTAGGATCAAATAAGACCGAAGCATCTTAGTGACAAACTGAAACAATACCTGTAATCACTGCATTTGAGGCCATAGCGTCTGGTCTACCTAGGAGTGCATAGAATTGGGCTTGACCTCCACCTAATCGACCTCCCCCTCTAGGGCGGCCTCTAGCTGCCTAACCCCCACCCCTAGTTGGTTGGGCGGGTGGTGAAGTAACTGGTGCCGAAGCTGACGGCAGACTCCTCTGTTGGGACGAACCACCCGAAAGACGGGGACAAAACCTCTTGATATGACCCGGATCACCACACTTAAAATAACCCCTCTCATCAAATGACGGTGGGGACTGAAGGGAACCCCTAGCACCTGGGTAACCACTAGAAGAACCATGCACAGAGGAACCCTGAACCGATGGTGCTCTAGATGAACTCTGGCTGGAAGAGTAGTGAATGAAGAATGGCCCGGATGAGAGCTCTGGGGACCATGCCCCGATGATACACCACTGTAAGCTGGGCGAACTGGCTGAGGAGGCCTAAATGAGTGGCCTCTGTTGTGCTGGAACTGACCCCTAGAGGGAACACTACTGAAACTGCCAGATCCTCGAGGCCTCTTGGGCTCCCTTCCTCTTGCTGCTGGCGGCGAACTGACTCAATATCCCTAGCAATATCAACCACCTACTCAAAAGTAGCACCCGATACTCTCTCTTGGGTCATCAGAATATGGAGTTGATAAGTGAGGCCAATCACGAACCTCCTGATCCTCTCTCTCTCAGTGGGGACTAAATCTAAAGCATGAAGAGCTAGCTCTGAAAATCTCATCTAATACTACATCACAATCAGCTCACCCTAACGCAGCTACTCAAACTATCTACGCAGCTCCTCTCTGCGGGACTGGGGAACATACTTCTCTAAAAAGAGAGTGGAAAACTACTGCCAAGTAAGGGGCGCTGCACCAACAGTCATATGCCTCTCATAAGACTCCCACCAAGTGAATGCAGCTCTTGAGAACTGGAAAGTAGTAAACAAGACCCCACTGGTCTGCAGTATCCCTGTTGCGCGAAGAATCCTCCGACACTTGTCTAAGAAGCCATAGGCATCCTCGCCCTCAGCGCCACTGAAAGTCGGAGGCTGAAGTCTACCAAATCTCTCAAACATGCACTGCTCGGAGGCTGAATTCTACCAAATCTCTCAAACTTGCGCTGCTCATCATCAGCCATAACTGGGATCACAAAATCCTGAGTTAGGGCAACCGGCTGGGCTGGAGTTGCCCCCGGTGTCTGGAGTCCTTGAATAACCCACTCAGGTGTATGGGCAGCTGGAGTCTGAGTGCCTCCCCCGACTTGAGAAGTAGCGGCTGTAGTAGAAACATCGACTGCCTGTGCTAGACTGGTGCACACAATATCTGGGCCAAAGTCTCCTGAAGACTCGGAATCACAATAGGCACTGCCGGTGCCTGAGCCAGTCCCACTAGTACAACAACGGCTGGGACCTGATCTGGAGTAACTGGAGGGTCCACAGGTAGTGCCCTGGCTGTTGTGCGGGCTGCACCCCTCCCTCTACCACGGTCTCGACCACGGCCTCAGCCTCTCACGATCCTAATTGGTGTCTGGTCACCCTAATCGGTAGCGCGTGTCCTCACCATCTGTGAGAGAATGAATCAGCAGATGATTAGTTTCTAAAATAAACAAAATCGCACGACATAGTTCAAGAATGTGAGATTTTTCCTAAGGGTTCTACAGCCTCTCGAAGATAAGTACAAACGTCTCTGTACTGATCCACAAGACTATACTAAACCTTCCCATGACTGGTGAAACCTATATAACCTAAGGCTCTGATACCAACTTATAACGACCCCAAAATACCCAGACGTGATGGCTCCTGTCGTGAAATCAGGCAAGCCACACATTTCATTTTATTTAAGATTTCTTTCAGAAATTCTCTACATTTGCAGTAAAAGTCTCATTTTATAAAGCATTAAAAGTTTAACATCATTAAAACATAACTAAAACAAATCCCCGATCTAGTGTCACCGAGTCATGATCTACTATAAATACAATGTCGAAATACAACTCATATAATACTGTCTGAAATAATAAAATGCGATAGGAAGATAAAGAAGGAGAAATCGAGGCTGCGACCGCCAACTGCTACCTCGAAGACTCCAAAAAAAACTCTGACAGCAAATCAGCAACCACTACCGGGTCCCGATATACCTAAATCTGCACACAAGGTGCATGGGGTAACGTGAGTACACCAACTCAGAAGTAACGAATCCAAACTTCTGGCTGAGAGGTAGTCACAGACTAAACCTGAGTAAATGTAATAAAAATAGTGTACGGAATTTAGGCAGGTTCACAGTTCTAACAGATAATGAAAACAAAATATGTCTGATATGATAATAATTAACCCATGTATAATTCATTATACTCTACATGCCAATGTATCAACGGCGTGGAAATGTTCATAGTGCTCAAAACTCTCACATAGAAGTCCACTCAGTACTGTATATGGCTCTCAGGTACAGGGAAGATCCTTCCAGGAATATACACAAACACAGGTGACCGTAGTCACTCAATACTGAGGAAGGCCAATCCAGCCCCACAGAGAAGATTCATCTCCGGAATACAAACACTCAGACAAGATTCATGTCCAGGGAAGATCAATCCCTCAATATCATCACTGCGCTTACTGGGGGCGTGTTATACACTCCAGAGGGGCTCCTACAACCCAAGTGCTATAATAAGCCAGATCCAGCCATAATCAATATAACATGTTGCGGCTTGCAACCCGATCCCATATCTGTCTCTCAATAACAGGCTCTCGGCCTCACTCAGTCATCACTCTCCAGTCTCGCTCACATGGGCTCACAGATGCATGAACTAGCCCGAATCAATGATTAATGTACAAAATCAACAGTTACCGAGACTGAGACATGATAAGATATGCTATGACAGGACTGAGTATATAACATCAATAAAACACATGAGATGACGGCAATATATGACCATTTGGTTCTCAATAGTATCGGCGTGATGCCTTAACATAGTACTTAGCAGGATTTCTAGTATGTTCACATTAACCACATTGATAGAAGCACGGATATCAACCCACAATAACTACTATACGGGGATGAACCAGGTCACAAATTACACGGTGCACGCCCGCACGCCCGTCACTTGGCATGTGCATCACCTTAATTATAATCACATAGCATATAGTTCGGGGTTTCAAATCCTCAGAACCAAGTTTGGAAATGTTACTTACCTCAAACCGGCTAAAAATCCTAGTCCACAATGCTTTTGCCTCTAGACTCGATCTCTGATTGCTCCGAATCTAACCAAAATCAAATTTATATCATCAATATATGCTAAAGGGACAAAGCCCACTCGAAAATTACCAAATTTAACCAAAAATCCTGAAATTGGCCGAACCCGACCCCCGGGCCTACGTCTCGGAATTTGATAAAAATAACGAAACTAGAATCCTTATTCACTCACGAGTCTACCAATATCAAATTCATCTAAATCGGACCTCAAATGCCCATTCGAATCCCCAAAAGAATTTCTCAAACTTTCTTCGATATTTCATCCAATTTCCACCTCAAATCACAAATTAAATGATTAAATTCAAGACTAAATTGTGGAATTAAACCAAATATGAGTGAATAATACTTACCCCGATCACTCTACTGAAAATATCCTCAAATTTCGTCTTCTCCCGAGCTCTCTAATAGGTTTTGAAGTTTTGGACTTAAACCCTCTTTCTTGAATTAAAAACTTTCTGCCCATGTATTTTCTTCATCGCGATCGCGAAAATTCCCATGCGATCGTGAAACACAAAAATATACTGCCCTATAAATTAACCTTACGCGATCGCAGAAACACACACGCGATCGCGGATAACAACCCCTCACATCAACGCAAACACGTTAAGCTCTACGCGATCGCGTAGAGCAAATTCCTTCATGATGTTTTTTCAATACCACACAAGAGGAGGGGTGATTTGTGTGGTGTCCAATTTTTTGAGTGTTGTCTTATTAGAAGAACCTGGTTCTTCTTGGTGTTCCAACTCCTACTGGCGTGGAATAATAAATGCAATAAAGTGAACTCTAACCTCTTATCAATTTGCAACTTTTTCGCTTTAGGAGACAACCTCTTAGTTCCCAGATAATTCACATAACATGTTATCTCCTACGCATGGACTCTTCGCGTGCCAATAAGTCTGTTTCACTATGATATCCTGATGGACCTGGTTCAACTTAGTAGACATTTGTCAATCTTCAAACCATGCAGTGACTTGGGTCAACACTTCACCACACTGCCACTCCAAATCCTTCTACGCGAACGCGACCTCAGCCACGCATTCGTGATGCACAGCTTCGCAAAACTATGTGATCGTGATCCGAACCCTGCGATCGCGTAGAACAAACTTACCTCTTCCCACAATTAAGCCTACGTGATTGCAAATGGACACCTGCGATCGCGTACAAGGAAACCAGAAACAGCTGATACCAGATTTCAGCAGTTGCCAACTGAATACTAAGTGTGTTAACAACCCGAAACACACACGAGGCCCTCGGGACCTCAACTAAACATGCCAAAACATCCCATAACCTTATTCAAACTTAGTCGAGCCTTCGAACCACTGAAATCAATGCCAAAACACTAAATCAACCTCGAATTCAAGCCTAAGAACTTAGAAACTTCCAAATTTCGCCAACGGTGCCGAAACCACCCAAACCAAGTCTAATTGGCCTGAAAATTTGCACACAAATCCAAACTGAAACTAAGAACCTGTTCCAACTTCCGGAATTCCATTCCGACCCCGATAGCTAATCTTCCACTGTCGGCCTGAAAGTGCCAAAAACTCAATTTTGCCAATTCAAGCCTAATTCTACTCCGGACCTCAAAACAACATTCTAAACACACTCCTAAGTCCCAAATCACCTAACGAAGCTATCTGAGACTTAAAATCCACATTCCGAGGTTGTTTACATATAAGTCAACTTCCGGTTGACTCTTCCAACTATTAAGCCAACCTAAGAGACTATGTGTCTCATTTCTCACCACGACCACACCGAACCCGAACCAACCGACCCAACACAAAATAATTGAGCTAAGCAACACGTGATAAAGCAGAAACAAGATAAACGAGGCTAATCTCACAGAACGACCGGACGGGTCGTTACATCAAGTTTATCATATTCCTAGAAAATACGTTACCTTTTACAATACAAACTCTTCAAAGTAAGAAAATGAAATATGCGATCCATAATAAATAGCAGTATTAAATTTAAACAATAGATATTATTTATTTTATATATTCAATAGACATTTACAATAATATTCTTAAGATAAAGAGGCATATTCATTTTTTATATTGATAACCTTTACCCTATATATTATTTCATTTAAAACATAGAGTATTCACTACATCTTGTGCTGACCCAAAAGGTCATCCTATGTAAATTTTATTATGACTGTGTTTCGAGGCCCCGAAAGACTTTGTTAATCTCACCTCGATGTGTGTGCGCAGCCCGGGCGCGTAGCCGGGAAGCCTTTATGTGGAAACTTGATAAAGAGTTGAATTTAAATTAATTAATTGATTAAAGTTGACTTTGGTAAACATTTTTGGTGAACGGACCTGGACCCATGATATGGCGGTCCCGGAAGGTCCGTAGGAAAATATGGGACTTGGGCGTATGCTCAGAATCGAATTCCGAGGTCCCAAGTCCGAGAAATGAATTTTTAAAGAAAATTGTTTTCTGAAAATAATAAAGACTTTTGAAAATGAACTTTGACATGAAATCTGTGTTATCAATCCCGTATTGGGGTTCCGGAGCCTGGAACAGGTTCTATATACGTTATTTGAGTTATCGGTGAAATTTGGTAAGGAACGGGCTTGATTTGACAGGTTTCGGATCAGAAATGGGAAATTTAGAGTTAATGAAGTTTTGAGGATTTTCATAGAAATTGAAATTTGGTTTGGAATGTTATTTTATGTTATCAAGGTCCGAATGTGATTCCGACACCAGGAATAGTTCCGTACGGTCGTTTATAACTTGCCTGCGAAATTTGATGTCATTCTGAGTAGTATAGGTCGGTCCAGCGCATTTTATAGAAATCTAGAGTTTGAAAGTCTTCAGTTATGAATTTAGGGGTTTTGGGATGTGATTTTGAGTTTAAGCGTTGTTCTGAGTGTTTCTTGGGCTCGAGCAAGTCCGTATAATGATTTGGGACTTGTTGGTATTTTTGGACGGGGACTCGGGTGGGCCCAGGTGCCTCCCGGACCCCCGACGGGGCTAAAAACAAGCTAAAACAACTGCTGGTGCAGTTGTTGCTGGTGTGACCACAGGTGCGGTTGCCCAGCCGCTGGTGCGGTTGCCCAGCCACAGGTGCGGTTGCCCAGCCGCAGGTGCGGGACCGCTCCTGCGGTCCCAGCCTCGCAGGTGCGCATCTTCCGCAGGTGCAGACCATTTTCCGCAGGAGCAGGACCGCAGGTGCGGCCCCCAACTTCACAGGTGCGAACCCAGCTCCCCCAGCCATTTTCCGCAGGTGCGGGACCGCAAGTGCGGCCCCAGGGTCGCAGGTGCGGAAACCCCTGTAGGCAGACTGTTTTTAAAGTGCCAAACTCGGGATTTCTTCATTTCTTTCATACCAAAAACCCCATAAGAGACTTGTGAGCTTGGGAGGAGCACACCACGACCTAGCTACTGTTAAGGTAAGTTAATTCCTTCCTAATACTAGTTTCATGCATGCATAATTAATGGGATTACGTACTAAATTAGTGGGAAAATCAAGAATTGGGTAGTGAATTTGGGGTTCTTGATAAATTGGCGTATTGTCCGTTTAATGCTATGAATTCAAGTAGAAAATTCATATTAATGATCCTTAGGCTATGGGTGAGTGATTCCTCCGAGAATATTCGGGATTCGAGCATGCGGGCCCGGGGTCGAATTTTAGTATTTTTGGAAGAATAGTAGAAAATGTATAATTAGGCTTTGGAATTGGTTTATTGAGTATTTATTGATGTTAATAAATCTATTATGTCTAGATATTATCGATTTGAAGTTGGATTCAAGAGGAAAGGCTGTGATTGAGGCTTGACTTGCATTTTTGGAGCCGAGGTAAGTTTTTGGCCTAACCTTAGCTTGAGGGAATAGGTATAGAGTCTTATTTGCTATGTGTAATTCATGTCCACCGTATAGATGGGGTGACGAGTTCCTATATGTTGTGGTCAAGCATGCCCGTAGGTCAAACGTGACGAATCCTACTGTGTTCTTAATATTCTCTGTACTATGAGTAATTGATGATTTAGAAGTGATGCCTTGATATTGTTCCATGGACATGGGAAGTTATTGTGTTATTTGTTTTAGTTGAGGCTTTTACTGTTGATATTGTATTTCTGAGGCGAGGTTGGTTATAGCTGAGTCCCTTGCCGGGGCGATAGAATTTTATTGAGTATTTCCGTACGCTTGAGACTTCTCATTGTTGATTTTCACATTATATTGCTGATTGTTTATTATTTGTCACACGAGGGGACATGCCGTGCCGATGTGTTACTGTTTGATGCACGAGGGGACATTCCGTGCCGAGGGATTTGTGAGGTGATGCACGAGAGGACATGCCGTGCCTTGTGTTATTCATTATCTGTTTTGAGGTGTTAAATTCCTGTTTTTACTGTTACATTTTAGTTGTTACCCTGTTCCACTATGCTAGTGTTTGCTGCCCCTTTTTCCCCAGCATGTTCTCCCCGTATCTGTTTTACTTGCTTATTCCCGCCGATATCCTTCATGTTATTGTATAGAATTGTGCAGGTACATATATTGTTGTCGGTCCTAGCCTCGTCACTACTTGCCGAGGTTAGGCTCGGCACTTACTCAGTACATGGGGTCGGTTGTACTGATGCTACACCTGCACTTCTTTATGTTGTGCAGACTATGCAGCCGGACCCGGTGGTCACTGACGGTCGGAGCATTTCATCAGTTCATTCAGGAGACATCGAGGTAGACCCGCAGACGTTCGTGGGCCTTGCGTCACCTTCTACCCTTCACTTTCAGCTCTGTCTTATTTATAGTTTCACAGACAGTCATATGTACATATTTTCAGACCATTGTATTTAGTAATCTCTTAGACAGTTCGTGAGTATGTGACACCAGTTCTGGGTTATATGTATGGGTTTAACTTCGAAGCTTGCCATATTATCTTTTTGTAATTCGTTAGCTTTCATATTGTAAATCATAGCTGCCCTTGTCATCCTATTAATTTTAGTTGTTATGAGTTTTATTTAGTTCAAACGTTGGCTTGTCTAGAGGGTTCAACGTTAGACGGAGTCATTGCCCGAAGGTGGGATTTCAGGTCGTGACACATCTATGATAATATTCAATTACTACATAATGATATTCAATTTATATTATATTATTATTTCACTCACATATTCAACTTAGTTTTTGATTTACAACTCAAAAGTATTCTAATGTGTTTCGTAATATTCAAAATATAATACTAGAATATTCTATTAATGTATCCATTTAAAATCTAATATTACATCAACATTACTAGAATATACTTGTCACGTCCCAAAATCTCTCCGAAGGAGTCGTGTTGGCACCTAGTATCTAAACTAGGTAAGCCTACCATTAACAGAAATAACATTGATATTCACTAACTTCAAATTTGCTAACTCTGAACAATTACAATTCCCAAAACCGGTAGTACATGTCATAAGCCTTTCTAGGAGTAGTTATGCAAAATGAATACATCACTGTTCCAGAACAAAAAGGAAACAATGAAAATGATTACAACAGAAGGTGACTTTGAGGCCTGCGAACGCAGCAACAGGTTTACCTTGAGTCTCCACAACAACAATTCGCACAGCTGCTATCGACCAAATACCCTGATCTGTACAAAAATGTACATAAGTGTAGTATGAGCGCACCACAGTGGTGCCCAGTAAGTATCAAGACTAACCTCGGTGGAGTAGTGACGAGGAACAGTCAAGACACCTACTGGTCTAATAGAATGAACAAAATATGATAATAAACTATCAAGATGAAGATAACAAAGTAATGTCAATAACAGGGAGAGATAAAATTGCAGAC
Source organism: Nicotiana undulata (assembly GCA_005239495.1). Taxonomy (NCBI): domain Eukaryota; kingdom Viridiplantae; phylum Streptophyta; class Magnoliopsida; order Solanales; family Solanaceae; genus Nicotiana; species Nicotiana undulata. The sequence continues at coordinate 22,440 of ML261778.1, forward strand.
CGTGGAGACAATAAAAGGGAAACACGGATGGTAATGAAAAATAACTAATTAAATTAACACCAACATAGCTGGAACACAGACAAGTAAAAATATACTCAAATAAGGAGGCGATGTTAACTCCATCAATCACATCATTTCTAATACAAATCCCGACAATCTCAATCCTCGGTGTTACACATTATAATCCCAATTTCCAAACCTTTAACACACATGGCACCTTGTGCCCACATATTTTCATCTCACTTTGCACAACAAAATCCACGTGCTACCCAGTACATAATGTCTGTAACCAATGCAATGAAGATATTCAAGAAGTCTCATTTATACAATATAAAATAAATTACAGTTTCTAAACCAATTGGGAAATCAGTGAGAAAAGATGATTTTTTTTAAATCATTTGAATCTCAACTGTCGATCGACGTGACAATCAAGCCTTCTTGACAAAGCCTTTTTCATTCAGTCTCCCAATAAACGAAAAAAGATTTCTGGTGACACGAAAGTTGTGCTCGACGCTCTCTTTCCTATTCCACTACGCTAAGTGGTCTTTCCCTTTCTTGCTGGATGACTACTATGGAAAAAGATGATGACTACTCCCAGTCTCTGGTCAATCCATGCTGATGCTAGAAGAGCTATTCCCGCCGCCCACCCGAAAGAGACCCTATCGATTGAGGGGTGCTTCTTATTGTATCTGTGGTATGAAGAAAATAACCTTTTCAAATAATATACAACCTCAAATAAGCTATTGCCTTTAATATAGGATTTATTAAATTAAAACTTAATAGAAATTCCTTTTTAAGTAAGATAAAATATCAAACGGGTTAGGGAGCTTTAATTGAGAAACTAATTGATATAAAATATAACAATTATTGAAATTTGAATTATTGAAATGTGTCGACCCAAATTCCCAATCCTAGGGATCGTGATGGCGCCTAACACCACACTTGCTAGGCAAGCCAATGTTAGAACTAAACAACCCTTTTCGTTTACAAATTTACTTAAACGCAATAGAACAATTTCATAATGAGTACCGAATCTAATATTTTCCAATAAACAATTCCATGAATAATATCCAAAAAGAATAAACCGAAGCGCGAACTAGATATATAACCATAAGACTACCCAAAGTCTGGTGTCACAATTCACGAACTACTAAAGAATACTACAAATAATGGGCTGAAAGAAATGTATCTCTGTTTTGAATGAAATAAAACAGTGTCTATAAAGTAAAGAGAAGACTCCATGAATTTGCGGATGGCAGCAGATCTACCTCGTGTCTCTGTGTAGATGATGTCAGCTACTACTATCTCCTATTTCTGGTCGGTACCTGGATCTGCACAAGAAGTGCAGAGTGTAGTATCCCATGTACTGAGTAAGTGCCGAGCCTAACCTCGACGAAGTAGTGACGAGGCTAGGACAGGACACCACATCAAAACCTGAACATATATAAGCATGCTAGCAGAAATAACAGCAAGTAACGAGTTTACAAATAACAAACAATGAAAAGGGGTCATGCTTTGGGGAATCTTATCACGAGGATTGGAAAAATCAAAGACAGATATAAACAATGATAAACCAACTAAATTGAACAATTAAAGCAGGAATGGAAGTTGTACGGCATCACCCTTCGTACTTTTACTCTCAGCCTCACCAAACAATAAGTAAAATGCAATGAATATGAATAATGGCACGACATCACCCTTCGTGCTTTTACTCTCATCCTCACCAAACAATAAATAAAATGCAATGAATATGAATAATGGCACGACATCACCCTTCGTGCTTTTACTCTCATCCTCACCATGTAATAAATATGAGTAATGGCACGACATCACCCTTCATGTTTTTACTCTCATCCTCACCAAACAATAAATAAAATGCAATGAATATGAATAATGGCACGACATCACCCTTCGTGCTTTTACTCTCATCCTCACCAAACAATATATAAAATGCAATGAATATGAATAATGGCACGGCATCACCCTTCGTGCTTTTACTCTCATCCTCACCAAACAATATATAAAATGCAATGAATATGAATAATGGCACGGCATCACCCTTCGCTCTTTTACTCTCATCCTCACCATGTAATGAATATGAATAATGGCACGGCATCACTCTTCGTGCTTTTATTCTCGTCTTCACCATGTAATGAATATGAATAATAATAGCATACAAAGAGGGATTTCACAAGAAATCAGTATTTCGTCATAGATTTTATCATCATGTATCATTTAAATCTCAACACAATACTCACAATATTGTCCATCTTGGTGGAACCGGATACTAGCCTTCCAACATTTCGATAACAACGATAATCATAAGTAATAAGCTTTACAACAACCAAAATAACAAGAATTCACTTTAACTCGCATGCTATGACCTGACCAAAACGTAAGGTACTCATCACCTCACCTATACATTGAATTTAGCAAACAAACAGGTAACAAGTAGTCGCACAATACCTATTCCCTCAATCTAAGGTTAGACACAACACTTACCTCGAATTCCCAGGCCACTAAATGCTCAAGCACTGTTTTTCCTTTAGAGTTGGCCTTCAACTCACTCGTATCTAGTCATAACTGGTTTAACATCATTAATTAATGCTAAAGGTGCTAACTTTAATGAAAAATCATGGTTTTCCTGAGTTTTCCCAACAAAATATAAAAATTGACCCCGGGCTCGCTTGGTCTAAACTCGAGATTCGGACAAAAACCCATTTACCCATTCTCCCCCCGAGCCGGATATACAATTGGTTTTGGAATCCGCCCTTAATTCGAGGTCTAAGTCCCCAAATTTTGAAATTCCTAAGTTCTACCCAAAAAACTCAATTTTCACCATGAAAACTCTAGATTCTAGGTTGAAATCTTGTTAAAAGTTGTTAAGGAATGAAAGCAATTAGTTAGAGATCACTTACCAACTATTTGGAGAAGTTTGGGTCTTTGGGAAATCGTCTATAGAGGTTTAGGGTTTGAGAGAATCGAAAAAGAGGTGAAAACCCCGTCTAAAATATGTTTTAACATGTTGCAGATCTCGCATTTCTGATCAGGGCTTCGCAATTGCGAACTCGTCGAATTCTAGCAGCCATCGCAAATGCGATGAAATTGTCGCATTTGCGACTTCCGAGGGATTCCGCATTTGCGACCAGAATCTCGCATTTGCGAGATCAGAGGCTGGCCCAGGATTTCGCACTTGCGAAGCCTGATCTTGCAAATGCGAGATCAGAGGCCTGCCAACACTAGATATCAACTGAGTGAAATTTTTCTAAGTCTAAACACTCTGTAGTCTACCCGAAACTCACCCGAGCCCTTGGGGCTCCAAAACAAACATGTATGCAAGTCTAAAAATATCATACGGACTTGCTCGTGCGATCAAATCATTAAACTAATATCAAATACTACAAATTTAACGTCAAAACTCAAGATTTCCTCAAGAACACTCAAATATCTAACTTTCAACCGGACGTCCAAATCACGTCAAATCAACTCCGATTCTCATCAAACTTTACAGATAAGACATAAATATCACAACAAACTTGTTATGGGCTCTGGAGCCAAAATACGGGCCCGATACCAACCATTTCACATATTATTTCATTTCTTTATTCCCTAGAATAACCAGCAAAATAATTTTTCTTCAACAATTGTTTTTTAAGGCTAGGGACCTCCGAATTCAATTTCGGGCATACGCCCAAGTCCCATATTTTACTGCGGACCTCCCGGGATTGTCGGAACACAGATCCAGGTCCATTTACTCCAAAGGTTGGATAAAGTCAACTAAAAATTAAATTTTAACTCTAAAAATTACTATTTCTCATATTTTCACATAAAAGCTTTCCGGATTCACGTCCGGACTGTGCACACAAATCAAAGTAATTAAAATTAGTATTTTTAAGGCTAATAAGCCTAGAATGGAGTCTTAATTTATAAAATGACCCTTTGGGTCATCACAATATATATAGATATATATATATACACACATACACACACGACGAGTTCAGATTTTAAAAGGGTCATACAAAGTAGCGTAATACTAATTCTTTATTTTAAATTACAATATTTCTAACAACTTAGTAGGACAAGAGGAAATGATTCAACTTAGTAAATTTACGTTGAAAAATAATTCACCAGAGTAATAGTTTCAGGAAAAGAATTCAATGAACAACGACAAGTCAATAACCTGATCCTCAAAACTTAATGAAACCTGAACTACAAATTATCAAAGTCTTGTACGAATGAACTAGGGTCTTATTAGTATCCAGCTATAACCAATCCCTAAGTGAAATGTAAAACTACTGAATAACTTGCACAGTCATAGAGGAATACATAAGTACATATATTGATGCGACGTGCATCCCGATCCCACCAATCCTCCCTTATTCCTCCTTAAAAATTACACTAACGGTAAATGATATGTATATATGTATATGTATGTTGCAGCGTGTAACGACCCGGTCTGTCGTTATGCGAAATCTGCATTATAACTGTTGTTATTGACTCATTATAGATTGGCTATTCTATTCTTAATGTGTTACAGTTGATAGGCTTGAAATTGGAATGGTTAAATAAGAACTCAGACACTTAGTCCTTAAAATGGGAAAAAGTCAACTAAGAGTTGACTTATTGGTAAATGACCTCGGAATGCGGATTTTATGGCTCGGATATCTTCGTCAGGTGATTTGGGACTTAGGAGTGTGTTCAGAATAATTTTGTGATGTCCGGCGTAGAATTAGGCTTGAATTGG
>ML261779.1:0-14561 GCA_005239495.1 Nicotiana undulata
ACTTGGCATGTCTTGTCATTTTGATACGTGGCATGGTCCTATTGGCTCTTCCATTTGACGTGGCGTGCCACATTATTTGACATGTGGCACCAAACTGGGACTCCAGGAAGATGGCAAATTGGGCCTAATGAATTGGGCTCATCGTTTGTAGCCCAACTAAATGGGCTAGCCCAATGGATTAAGACTTATTTATTAATCCATATAAATAGGACCTATATAATTAAATCATTTATATATTAGCCCACAATATTTATTTGGACCAATATATCTTGAATTTAAAATATAGTCCAAATTGCTTTATTGAATTTAAATTCAATAAATTTTGCATGCCTACAGCTATATCTTAAAAAAAGAAAAAATCTTGTACATTTTCATGAATACTCGTAGAAAGTAACAAAAAATAATATGAAATATAAAACGACAAACACTTTATAACCACATAGAAATATATCTCGATAGTATAGTGACTCAGAGAAGAATTTAATTTTTTTTTATAAAGATAAAGTGATACTTATTTAAAAATGAGAAGATAGAAGAGAAATTGCAATCAATCCTCACGTCTGTTAGTATACATATATTCTTCTGCTTCTTGATCTCTATTAGAGAGTTTTTGATACAATACAAATTGTTAGACAAAGAAAAGAACCTTTAAAAGTATTAGTAGGCGTTTGGACATGTATTCCAAAATATTTTTTGGAATTTGAAATTTCACTAAAATTTCAATTGAAGATGAAGTTGTGTTTGGTTATAATATTTGCAACATATTTGGATGTCTTTTTTTTCAAAATCATGAAATATAATTTATACCCCACAACTTGTAAAAATATCAAAATCATCCCAATTTGATTATCCTACTTGAAATAAACAGTCAAAATGCTATTGTTTAACTCATATTCTGCTTTACTACAACACACATAAGATGCAAATCGGTATCACAATTTTTAATTCTACTAATACACATAGAAGGAATTTAAGCCAAAAACAACATGAATATGAACAAGTTATTTTTTTAACTGATGGGGTCATTTTATAAGTTTTAAAGGTATAGGGTAAAATTTGTAAAACTAAAATCTAGCAAATTCTCATTTTTAAGTGAAAAGCGGGTGAGAACCATTTTTTCAAATTTGAAAATGGATTTTCAAGTGAAATTGAAATTTTTGGTAAGAATGGTATAACCAAACATTGTTTTGGAAAAAAAAATTGAAAAAAGGAAAAAAATTGTATTTTTTTACTTTACTATATATAAATGTTTAGACACCTTATTGTGCACTTTTATAAAATGCTATAAGAATATAAAAGGTTGTGCAAGAAAATTATCGCAGTGGAAGATGAAAGATACAAACAACTATTGATAAGTAAGAAAATTTATAATAGTGTAAAGAATATAAAAAAGTACAGAAAAGTTATCAATACGGAAGATGGAAGAAATAAAACATAACTGTATAATTACACTTATGAATGCAATAAAATTTTAGGAGTAACATTTAGCTGAAGGGCAAAATGGTCATTCAACTTTTAGTGGGTATCTCGGTCTCTTAACATTCTTTTTAGGTTTTCATACTTATAATTATAATATAATATATAAAATAATATATGATGCACTATGTAGCTCTTTCACGGGCGACAAGTAGAAAAGGGTTAAAGATTTTAGTTTATAATGATGGTAGACAAATAACAAATGAAGCTAGAAATATAGTGTACAAAGAAGTTTTCCGTAATTTAATGCACATGGGCATTCGGGAGGAATATATTTGATCTACAAAAGTGGAGGAAGCGAAACCTAATTGCGCTCTATCACAATTACTTGGAGCTGATAATAGATCTATATCCTACTGTTTACAAATTGATGTTTTATTATGTACTCTTTCCCTTTTATCGCCGTTGCTATAAACATTTAGTTTAAGTCATTGTGTTGATGCAGGGAAGTAAGAGACAATTATTGAAAGTTGATTGTTTGCTAATTGGTTGGATGACTTTTTACAGACATACACATGCTCTAGATAGTTGATGGCATGTCCTCGGGTTGGGGTATGACTCTAGCGTCGACCGAGCTGAAATTGAGCAGGATGCGGTGATTCATTATGATGGGGTTATGAAACCATCGTTACATATCGGGATCCAAAAGTACAAACCATGTTGGACAAAACATGTTAGCTATGAACATTCATATTTGTAACAGTTGTATGCAAACATGTTTGCTATGAACATCCATATTTGCAACAGTTTGCAACAGGACGAGTGCTAGAAAAATTATTAGTTGACATTCTTTAATAATGTGCAGTACGATTTTTTCACATAATTAATCATGGTAAGATACCCGGGCTAAATTTTGGATGAGAGGATTTAGAATGAGAAAGAAAAGGAGAACATAAAGTTAGTATTTGAATAGTCATGTGTTTTGAAGTTTTGTGAATATAAGCCATATATTGATTTATAATCTTTATACTATAGACACAGAATGTTTAAACTTTCAAATCTTGAGACTAGATCTGCATAATACAATTGTATATTACTTAGAAATTTAAATATTTGTAGCTCAAATATTACCATATAAGGAATAATATTATATGACGAAAAATATTCATATTAATACGTTATTAAATGATTTATCATTTAATTATTGTGTATTGTTATTGTCTTTTGATCCGTTGGTATTATGTATCATTTTTTTAGTTAATATTTTTAATTTGGTATTACTATGTTATGTGTTAGTTCACCATAAGTTTATTACTGCAAAGAGGTATGCTATTTTTTATATTGGGAACAGATTGAGTTCCCAATTGGTATTCTATTGTTTATATCCATATAAATATATTATTATTATTTAAATTTTAACTTCAGCGTAATAAACTCTTCCACCGGCTTCATCTATGATTTGAATAGCTGAATTTATCAAGTCTCCGTAATCTGGCTTTAGACAGTGTTAGGCAAATAGACAAAGCCCGTGGAATGGTAGAAAGAGTTGCCACAAACACGAGACAATAATAAAAGAGAGCCTTAGAAGAAAAAAATTAGTTTTTGCATATGCATTTCCCCGTACATTTTGATACAGGGAGGAGCTAATGTTAGTCATAATTCATGTTCCTTCATCATTGCCTTAATACAAAGGACAACTTTTGAAAAATGCACTACATGTCATGAGCATTTGCTACAAAAATGTTCTCTTAAGCACATGCTTCATATCAAGTAGATTGTATAGCATAATTATTTTTTGTGGAACATTCATATCAAACAAATTGTACAATATCATTATTTTTAAAGAATATTTATTAGGAGATGGAATGAATATTTTACTCGGTCTTAAAATAATTTTAATATTTGGTTGTAAAGGTGGTATTAACACTAACATATTAAATTTTACAGTGTAGATCGTTCTTTTTACTTATCCGCGCATCGCGCGGGTACTAATACTAGTCTATATTATATTGAAGCACGAAGGCCCTTAGAAAAATGTCGTTCGCGTTTTTTATCCTTTAAAAATAGAGTTTTCATTGGATAAAATAGTAATTTAGTTATTTTTCTAATATGTAGGAATACTCATTTATTATTTTCTTACATGCAATAATACTCATTTAATTAATTTCCTAATATTTAGGACTACAAAATCAAATATATATATATATCCTTCATTATTTGGATTACGTAGAAAAATTTAATATTTAGAACTTCAAAAATATTAACATTTTATTTTATATAAATTTTTACACTTAAATTATATATAAATGACAAGAAAAAGAAATAATTAAAAATACTAACCAAATAGGACGTAAGTATTTAGAAGTTTATCCTTTTGGACAAATACCAAAAATTCAATCAAAAAAGAAAGAGGACGTACGACATTCTTAGAAGATGAGGGAGTAACTTTTTTTTAGGTGAAACTCTTTTATATACCAAAATACTTTAAAATATACAAAACTACTTCCCACTCATTTGGTTTTCTTATAATTTGGAAAAATATTTTTTATTCGATAAAATATAATTATAATCGAATATTTAAAATTTGGTATGAGCTAATATTTAAAATTAAATCAATAAAATATAATTTACAACTTTTATTGCTGAAAATAAATAATTAAGTATTTGGAATAGTTAATTAGTAAAAACAAGTTAATTTCATTATTTTTCAAATTCATCGTAAAAGTAAAACTATCTTCAGGTTGACAAAATCTTGGCAATAAAAAAGACCATCGATGATAAAATATATTAGAAAATATAGCCGAATCAATTATTCGTAAGATTATTTCAAAAGATATGCCCTTCAAATTAAAAATGAGTACTCAATTAAAAAGAAATACATGTTGTCCAATCGAAATGTGTATCGATTATTTGCCTTTTAAAAATAAATTTTAGAATTGTTATAAAACTAATTAATTTTAAATATAACGACAAATGAAGTTAATCAATATTAGAATTATTTAAATACTAATTCCACATGCATAATGAAATATCGAAACTAAATATACTCTTTCAAATAGTCATTCTCCGATATTTTTTACTAGCTTACTTTAGAATTCTTTTTGAATGTCTTTCTCATTTTCATGGCACTTTGATTTTGTGTTCATCTGAAATTCATGGATTATTAGTTGTTTGCTATATGTGTGAAGTTCTATCCACTATTTATGCTTTCAATGACTATATGTACTATTGAAATTGAAAGGAAGCATGTTAACTTTATTTATTTAAAAAGTGGCACAATTTTTAAGTTGAATTATTAATCGATGATTGAGGATTTTTATGAGACATTTTTTCTTCTTAATTGAGTTAGTTATATGTACAAGGTCAATATTAAAGACTATTGTCAGGAATGTATGTTTTTATTTCATAACTCAAAACACGCATTGAGATAGGATACACACGCGATGGGCATACCCTGAATGAATTTTTTATTATATTGAACGTAAAGTTCTTATTGGATAAAAATTATAATTACAATTAAATATTAAAAACTTGGGGCGAGCTATTAATAAGATTTGAATCAACAACAAAAAAATCTCTTTAACGAACAATCCTAATTAAGCAAAAAGTCTTTGATTTAACTAATTTGCGAAAAATCCAAGTCATTCTTTTAAAAATTTATAATAAAATAGATTATAATATAGTAATAAGAGTCAAACTGTTACAAATGTAAATGTTAAAAACAATAAGAATGAATTCTAAGTTAGTTTTCATTCATTAATTTTCTTTTTGGTATTCGTTCAAATAAATGACAACTCCCTATACAAATATGTATAAAATTTCTTATTTTAAAATAGTAATTTACAACAACAACAACAACACCAAATCCAGTTTGATCCCAACATGTGGGGTCTGGGGAGGGTAGTCTGTACGCAGACCTTACCCCTACCTAATGCAGATAGAGAAGTTGTTTCCAATAGACCCTCGTCTCAGAAAGGGTAAAAAAAGAAGAAGGAAGCAAGGAAGGAAGTGATACGGCGTGGTATGTTAGAGTTAATGTATGAAATATAATTTAGGTTATCAGGAGTAACTTTACTTAGAACAAATCATGTAAAATAAGTTACTCTGTCCATCTACTTGCAAGAAAGTCGACTTTTTAATTTTATTTAATATTGATTTTTATTTGAAAAAAAATAGTATTTTGTTATTCTTCTAATAAAAATTTTGACATAAAAATAAAATTTATCTTAAGAAAACTTTTTTATTTTAAAAATATACTTAAGAATTCCTAGTGTTTATGACTAAATCGCTTAAGTTTTATTTGTATAAATTCTTTCTCATTGAACACTTTAAAAATAAAATTCTTATATTATAATTTTCTTATTAGATTAATATGTAGGATCCCCTCATATTTAATACTTTATAATTAGTTAATATTTCATCTTATATAAATTTTCTTATTTGAACATATTGAAAATAATAATTTTATTCGATAAAATTATAATTACACTTTAATATTAAAATTTGAGATGATTAAAGTTTAAAAATAATATTTACATATTTATACTATTATAAAAGTACAAAACTCGAATACAAAATATCGGTAAAATTTGAGTGAAATCAATTTGTGAAAAGAACAAAGAATCACAATAAAGTACATAGAACGTTTTAGAACTTTTAATCGTTTTTGTTATAAAAGTAGCTTAAACACATTTTTTACATAAAATGTCTATTTTAAAATCTTGATAAATTAAAATTAATATTATTTTCTTTATTTTCCAGAAGTGAAAAACTAATTGATTTGTTACACAATTTGAATTAGCATAAAGTTTGCATACTCCATTTTATATCAACTAATATAGATAACTCTTAGTTCTATTAAGAAAATTTGATGGTCCAAAATTTACAAATTAAATTCTTTATTTTTTTCCTTAAACTCATTACTTGCCTTTTCCCCCATTATCTTCTTTATGTAATAACATTATGAATGTATTCTTTATGAAGAGATGTTAGGTTTAATATAACAACATAACATATTTATTTATTATATAATAAATTATTTATAATTACAAATCTTGTTGAATTAATCCAACTAAAACCATCATCTTTTGCATGTCCAAAGTATTAAATTACTATTTATGTCAATGTGAATTATTTTTTATATTTAAACATATATTTCATTTATTTTAACTTCAATTACTATTTTTCAACAATCTTTGTATATATTTAATAATGATTAATGTGATACACACGTGCAACGCACGTACACTAACACTACTATATATATATATATATATATATATATGGAGAAATGATCAAGATTGCTCAAAAGTTTATTTAAAGGACTAATATGAACACACCTCAAACATAAAGGACCGTCATATAGTTTGGTAAAAGGGGGAGCTAATTCTTTTTTTCTACTCCTATAAATAGAAGTATCACTACCGCACTGGATGTACAAAACCCTAATCAGTGGCGGCTCTGCCCGTAAAACCCTAGTCAGCCGCATGCACATCAGCTCTAGCGGAGCCTATCTACCTCTATGTGGATTCAATATTTAGAGGATTCATCACTGTCTAAATACTAACTGATGAATCCTCTAATACTAAATCCAACTTAGTGGTTTAGCGCGGGGTATAATGTGTTTGGTTTACAACGAAGCTCACGGAATCGGACGGATACTGCGCCGTCATATGTTTCCATCAGAACTGGTAAACTCGTATATCCTTATTTTGATTTTGTTCATTCTTATGTATGCATAACGTGGCTTGTGTTAGCGTTGATTGTTCTATTCTTCTTCACCATTACTATGGGTGTAAAGAGGTCTCTAATCAATGCTTATATGAATGTTCGGAGAATGGTTGGCCCCTCGAATTTGTTTATGCCGTTGGGGTTTTCAAAATATCTCCTACAAACCATCCATAATGATGCAGCTTTATGAGTAGTCTGGAACCATAATGTTGTTTATTTGGACTCAAAGAACCAAAATGTGTGAAAAAAACTGGTTACCATAATATATAGCCGTCCGCTAAGGCGGTCAATTAGGGCGTTATGTATATTATGGTCCCCAGTTTGTTCCGACACATTTTTGGTTCTTTGAGTCCAAATAAACCACATTATGGTTCCGGCCTCCTTTACGAGGCCATTGTAATCAAGCTCCAATTGCCCGTTTATCAACTTGTGATTTACGACCACAATTCCTTTTGTTTTAATGAGCTTACGTAAATGCCCTAGAGTTAGCAATCAACTTACTCCATTGCATTTCATTTGTGGCCACTGTTCCTCGGCAGTTCTAATATGAAATGGTATGACTCTAGCATTGCTTATTTCTCTCCTTCCTGTGTACATATGGATGAAAGAGGATACTCATCGATGCTTACATTAATTTGAAGTTTGTCAGGCTCCTTTGAAAGCTTTTTATGATAGAGGAGTTTGGAAAATACTCCTACATATTATGTTATTATTTCAGGAACTGTGAGCATTTTTTATATACCTGCTTATTTGTAGCAGACAATCGAGGTGAAGCTGTTTGGTTGATGAGAAGTTAAACTGAAATGTGACTGTATTTTGGGGAAGTCATATAATGGAAACCAGGAACCTAGTTAAAGACTAGTATATGGTTGTGTCTGGCTATGAAATATGACTTCCTTTAGGCTATAGTAGTAGATGACTATCGTTTTTTCTTCTTCTATTGGCTTGTCAACTTTTAATCTGCTAGTTTATAAGACGATCATGAACTGTAATGTTGCTAAACCAGAATGTACAAATGTTCTCTAAACTGAAATCTTTTATATTCTTTTCTGAAGACCAATTTTTTACCAAAATACAATGATGGATCCACTTTCTTATCAGTGGCTCTTGGATTTTCATTAAGGGGAGTCAAAATATAAGTAAATAAACTCAGCAAGAAGTCATATATACATATTTTAAAAAATTACCTAACTATACAGTGAAATTTTCTGACTAAGGGGTGTCAGTTCATACCCCTTGAGTACATGTGGCTCTGCCACTGTTTCTTATTATGCATAAGTTGTATTGTGGGTGATGCTTGTTGGTACTGATAGGTCAGCATTGATTGTTCTTTTCCTCTTTCCATCTCTATGGTTGTATGGAGGTCTCTAATCAATGCATATATAAAGTTTTGAGAATGGTTGGCCCCTTGAATTGTTTTACGGCAAGGGGTTTTCAAAATTTCTCCTACAAGTTATCACAACCACTCCATGACTTGCATCAATTCCCTATTAACCCTTAACTCACTGACACTAAGTTTGTTTCTTTTTTTGAGGAAACATAACTATTTCATATTTTTTTCTGAATGAAAAATTTCTTCATTCTTTTGAGCTGGTTGGTTGTAACATGCAGTAGTTGCTCAACTTAGTTCACTCAAATGAGCTAGTTATAATCTGTTTCATTCTATATTTGCTCGTTTGTTGTTGGATCTGGCTGTTATTGAGTTTCCATCTGTCTGAGTATAATATCAAAGTTTGGTGATGTTTGCAGGGTACTGGTGTTAAATTGAAGAGTCGAGGTTACTCTGAAAGCTAGCAGGTCCATGTCTCAGCTTGACTCTGTATTATGATTCACTATCCGAGGGATTCATTATTTTTAACGTCTCTAATTCAAAATGGACCAAATTATACCCATAATATCTATGCCAGCTCTAATGTTTTCAAATTAGAGTACCCTTTCTTTCCCTTTAGCGTCTAAGGGGTCAGATCACTATCGAGCATGGTATCCTATTTTGAAATTGGTTTATTAGCCGCAAATAATAGTTACTGTATAATAGAAGATTCTTTATGGCACCAACTCGAGCTGGGGGAAAGTGTAGTGTGCCACAAGACCTCCATTGCGTAGTAGTTCCTTACATCTCTAATTTCTGTATAATGTTATTCTGTAATTATGTTTTTACATTTATTAGAGTGAACAGTGCAAATAGGAAAAAGGGGTCCAGAAAGTTTTCCTCTTCAACTTGTGATATTAGTGGTGCTGAAATTAAGTATTTCATCTTGTGTTGAATTAAAACAAGTAAATATGACTCGTTGCTTTACTTGATCCTTCACAACCTTTATCACGGCTCACGAGATGCTTGGTGAGCTAAATTCTTTGGAAATATCATAGGTGAGCTGATTATTTTATCAGAAATTTTTATTCCACATGTCAATTCCCAAACAAGGATTGATTATTTTATAGGGTTTATTATAATTATACATATACTATAGGAATTATATAGATAAACAAACAGAAATTAAAAATAGGGTATTATTTCTTAGCTATAGATACACTTTACACGAGTGTAAGAAGTATTACTAATTCTTTGTTTTGTACACTTTTCAACCTATGTATTATTAATGCTAGTGCTCCATTAGTTATGTACAATTTATTTGGTATTATCCTATGTATGGTTAATACATAGCAAATTATGATATTAACAATACCATGGCTATTAATGCATTAGCATGGTTTAAGACAAAATTATTCTTAAAATATGGAGAGCATTTATGTAAATAACTAATTTTTGTAAAATTATACAATGTAGTTTAATTTTTAATACACTACCAAATAGTGGATAAGAAAGAATCTTTGCATAACAATGCTTGTATTACTAGTACATCTTGTTCAACACTACTATTCTTATACATCCTACCAAACGACTCCTAAGTTTAAGGTAAACTCGGTGTACTAAGCTCTCGCTATGCGTGAGGTTCGGGGAATGACTGGACTGCAAGAGATTGTTTCCATGGCTCGAACCCATGACCCTCTTGTTACATGTCAGCAACTTTATCAATTACGTCAAAACTCTCATTCTAGGAGTGTAAGGCCTCAATTGCACTTAATGGATGTCTTAGTCTTAATCATTTAGATCTCAGATGTTAAATGCGTTTGTTTTTAAAGTTTGAATCTTAATTATTTTGATCTTAATCATTAAGTGTTTTTTTATTTCACTACCACTTAATGTGTCTGAATGTGTATTTATGATTAAGATCTATAACAGAGACTTAATTTTATTAAGATGATGTTATCAGTATTTCTTTTGAATTTTACGTTTATTAAATTTCAAATAAAGATAAATCTTATACATTCAGATGTTAAAAATTAAAGTGTCTTAATCATTTAGTATTCAGATCTTAATACACATCTTAATATTCCGTTGTGTATTCATATTCAAACGTTTTTATCTTAAAACAAACAAATGAGGCCTAAATGTAGAATTTCTATAATATAAGGGGGGTGCGTGTTTAATTTCAAATACATGGGTGCATCGATATTAAAGCATACTACATTGTAATAACATTTTCTACTCTAAATTAAGGCACCTCGAAATTTATGCAAGGTATTAATAGATAGCGCCACATCAGCTCTGCCAAATGCCAGATACCCGAATATCTTATGGGTCATTTGGTACAGGGATATAGATAATAATCTTGGGATATAGTTTGGTATTAACTTTATTCCATATTTAATTTTGGGTATTAGCTAATACTCGAGCAACTTTTATCTTGAAATGGTGGGATTAACTATCTCATATTGAAGGTGGGATAACTAATCCCATAGAATATACCCTTCATTGTACTAAACAACCCCTTAGTCCAAACTCGGCCCGGTGAAATAACCCATTAATCATGAGCTACCTTTTAAAATCCCAACAATATTGGAGCCCAATGACCATGCCATAAGCTCAATTCATCATCTTATTTTTACTGTAAAAATTGCACGTGGTGCCCTATTTGGTCGTCCCCATTTAACATATACTATATTTTTAAAATTATTTTACATATACCTTAATTTTTACAACTCCAGGCGCCTCCTTCTTCCTGCTACCTGTGTGCTCTTTTCTTCCTCCTTTCTTTTCTACTCTTTATTCTACTCTTCATTTTTTTCTAATTTATGGTATAGTTTACTGCTGATTTTGCTCATAGTGACTGCCATTTTTTGTTGAAACATCATTTTAGAACTTCTCTTCATCTATTTATAATTCATTGTCTGTATTTATTATATTTGCAATAAATTCATATTGATCCAGGAATGGAATATCAAACATCAAGCTAATTGCGGCTTTATTGATGCAATTCTTACACTAAGCTTTGAAATTGAATATGGCACTCTTGATTTTAAATTTTTATTTACAAAGATGGTCTATCTTGTGTTTCTTCCAATGCCGATTAGGATGTCCTGTTTCTCCAATGATTTCTGTTAATGAGGTGTTTAATTAGTTTGCCAACAAAGTGTTGTTGAGCTCAGATAACATGCTTTGTACCCAACCAGAAAGATCAGAAGGATTTTTATGAACTGTATTAGTAGAGAGATGAGAAATTCCATCTTCAATACAAAACAAACTTCAGCCCTGAAGTTCATCACAAATATAACAAAGCTTGAGCTAAAACATGCTGAAGTTCAACAAATAGAGAACAAAACTTCAGCTAGTAAAATGTTTAAGTTCAACAATTACAAACAAAAACTTCAGCCAACACTAAGTTACGCGAAAAAATTCAACTAAAACATGCTGAAGTTCAGCAAATAGAGAACAAAACTTCAGCTAGTACGACTGTAGGACATACTCAAGCACCTTCCAATCCTGATTGTGAACCCCTAGACATAGGAACTATGCAAATTGATGAACCTATCACAACTTCAGCAAAAGCCTCTTTCCTACAAACACTATGTTCTAACCCCTGTGCTATCCCCTTCCCCAAAACCACATGCAATCTTCCTACAGAAACAAACCTCTCGGATGAAATCACATCGAACAAATACGATGATGAAATTTTTATCCTCTCACAACAACCGATAAAGCCAAACTTTATTCGCGCTGGCAATTTTCAGTCATTATCAAAGTCTTAGGAAGGAAAATAGGCCACCAAATCCTTCGTGCCAAAATCACCTCTCTTTGGAAGGATATTGAACCTCTTCCACTAATTGATTTAAGGTCCGATTTCTTTCTTATTAAATTCACTAAAGAAGAAAATATGCATAAGGCACATCATGGAGGTCCTTGGTTTATCCTTAACCATTTTCTTTCTGTCCGAAAATGGGAACCCAAATTTGTTGCCTCCACCACACAGCTAACATACTCAGCCCTATGGGTACGCCTACCAGAGTTACCCACGAAGTTCTACGATCTAGAAATCCTCAACAGAGTTGGCTCAAAATTGGGGAACCTATTAAAAGTGGACACTTGCACCTCCTCTACCACTAGAGGTTGGTATGCCCGTATCTGTATCGAAGTTCCCTTAGAAAAGCCACTCAAAACTCATATTTATATTGGGAATCACAAACAAATATTGCTATACGAGGTTCTTAATTTACTCTACACAAAGTGTGGAAGATTTGGCCATGCCTCATGGAATTGCGTCTATGCTCTAACCACAAACAACCAACTACACACTCCTCAATCATCAACAACGACGGCTCCCTCACAACCCCACCAGACCAAGACACCGGAGTAAACATAATGGAAATTCGTTACTTTCCCAAAAAGGCTTAATACATGCTACAACAATGGAAAGAAACACAACGTTGAAGCCGCCTTGGCCACGCCAAGTCAACCAGTCAGATCATCGAAGCTAGAACAAAAGACGGCGATGGGACCGACTATCGTAAGCACTACTCTAGGTACGCCCTCCTGGTCATACTAATCTAGTTAATAATCCATTCTTCTCTTTAAGTGCTATAGACCCAATTCTACCCAGTGTGGATCAACTCCAAAATTGTCCACTACCTATTACTTTACCCACACAACCCAACCTAATCCCAAAACCCAATTCCGATAATCCTAATAATACTAATATAGCCCAATCCCAGGAATTATACAATTGTCCACCGCCCTTAATCCTTATTTCCATCAAAGAATCTAACTATAATAATAGCCTACCCATAGGCCCAACATATTTAGTCTCAGAGACTAACCGACACAAGATAACTCTTACTACACAGCCACGTATTCTTACCACTCCACATCACTCCCCCAGCCACTCCTCTCAACCAGTTGCCTCAAGACACACCGGCCACCACAATGCCCAGCCAACCAAATTTACCAAACATTAGCACATTAGAATTGCATGAAACAGTAGCTAATACTACTGAATCTCCGCTCCCAGTAAAACATAATGATGAGTATTCACATGAAATTTCTTTTGATGTGGTAAATCAAAACACTACTACAAAACCAAACCACACTTCATCACACTCCCATTCACTTCCATCTTCCCACAACAATCCTTCTAACCCAGTAGTTAACTTAACATACAAATCTGCATCTTCTTCCACTCTAAATTGCTTCTTAGAAGCTCAACATGCAACGACCAACTCTCACACCACCACACAACAACAATTCTCTGAGAGCCAATCTCACCACGAGCAACCAGTTCTTTAACCTGCCTCGCCTCGCCATGTAGGGCCCTCCACACATACAACCCACAAAGCAATTAATTTATGTCTCTCAACCGCAGACGATGGATCCCCCCTCCAATCCTGGTTGGAGATGGGCCTCCAAGGATATGAACTAATCTTCACTCTAGAACTCAACAATCAGGAAGTGATTCTCTTAGTCCAAAATCTGAGTCATCTCGCAGAAATAGTGACGGAAGTGATGCGGTTTAGCATGGAAGCTTATGCTCAAACCCACTGGTACAACACCCAAACTCCTCTAGTGTTAGACCATCATCCGTCCAACTCGCACCAATCGCCATGGACCTTTCTGATACATCCTCAAACCCCACAAATGAATCCCACCATCAACATTCTCTCTTTCTATCCTCCGCATCACCGGGGCCAAATTTGTGCACCTTGGTTCCAAACCATCAACAATTCCAATCCACACTCCCCTTATGCCAACCCCAACCACCCATACGACCTGTTGCATCTATTCGACAGTCCCCCGCCCACTCCACCTCCATCTCCAAACGAAGCAGACATTCACACTCAGCAGGAGCTTGCCGATATATTAACTGAGATGATGGAAACCCAGATGAAATTTCTATGGCTAAAGGGAATCTTTACAACCTCAAAGAGGAGTACGAAAAAAATTCATTCTAAAATGCGCCCCAGAACTCGAAGCATGCAACATCAACTTTCGAGTCACCACCAATCGCGAAGCGGGGAAATATGCCATGGCCATAATTCTAACACTTCGCCAGACCCCCCCCCCCCCCCCCCACCCCCCCCCCCCC
>ML261779.1:14783-33776 GCA_005239495.1 Nicotiana undulata
TCCCCCCCCACCAAGGTCATGAAACAGGAATAGAGGGCACCAATGAATGCCTCATTTCTCACTCCGGATCCCATTGAGTCTGCCCCCCACCCCCACCCAGTGTTATTATGAATATGCTTGTATGGAATTGTAGGGGCTCTCATAATGCAGAATTCCGGCGTCACTTTAGGTATCTTCTGGATAATCATAGGTCAGTACTAGTCTTGCTACTTGAAACTCATATGCAGGATCATTCCGCCTCCGGGACGACTTCCAATTTACTAACATGTCCCGGGTAGCAGCAAATTGCCTCATAGGGGGCTGGTAGTTTTTTGGAACAATAACTTAATCAATGTGGAAGAACTACATATGCCTGACCAGGAAATTCACTGCCTTGTCCAGGTATGGCCTAACCCTTCTAAATGGTTGTTTTCTGCTATTTATGCCAGCAATAATTTACAATATCGCAATATATTATGGGATAACTTTATCTACGATAACTATAAGGGTCCCTGGCTAGTCGGGGGCGATTTTAATGAGTTACTTAGATCAACTGAAAAATATGGTGGCAGATAAGCAACAGTAGAGCACACACCTTTAGTTATTTCCTTAACTACTATAATTTAATTGATCTAGGTTTCAGAGGTAACCGTTATAAATGGACTAACAAGCGTAGAAATGGGTATACTGGATAGGCTTGATTGTATGCTAGCTAATTACGACTGGCTGAACATCTATCCAGAAGCAACCGTACAACATTTACCACGCACATATTCAGATCATTGCCCTCTCCTCCTTACTCTAGAAACTAGGCGACCTCCTTTTCAATTTTTTTTTAGATTTGAAACAATTTGGACTACGCACCTAGAATTTAGGGAGTTAGTGCGTAAAGTCTTGAAGGCAAAATCTTCCCTTATTCAAACTACAAAACATTTTCAACATGCAGTCTCACAATGGAATATGAATAATTTTGATAACACCTTTGCAAATAAACAAAAAATACTAGCTAGACTAGCATGTATTCAATATTCCATACACTATCCAACTAGCTTATTCCTACACAACCTCGAACAACAATTCACAAATGAATTTAGCATAATACTACGATTATAGGAAGAATTTTGGAAACTTAAGTCCCGTGTCACTTGGCTAAACAAAGGTGATGCAAACGCCAATTTATTTCATATGTCAACCCTTCAATGGGATGACCCTTGGATTAAAGCGGGTACACCCCTTCGTTCACTTATTCAAGGGCCATTACCAAAAATCCATCTTCAAGTAAGAATTAAGTCAATTCTTCACCAACAAAACTGGGATTGGGCTAATACCCCGTTTGACCTACCTCTACACATAAAAAATAATATCCAGACACCTTACATCTCCAAATATAATAAAGTAACAGGCCACACATTCTGGGGACTGACACCCTCGAGACTTTTTTCTGTCCAATCAATGTATAAAACATTAATAGATCACAACCAATCACAATTTTTCTAACACAAATACTTTCCAATGGATTTGGGATATGCTAATCTACCCTAAAATAAAACTTTACACTTCAGTTCCTTCACTTCATCAATATACTACAAAATGCACTTTGTCCTTATTGCAAGAAGGGACGAGTCTACAACTCATATCGTTTTACATTGTGAAAATGCCAAAACATATTTGGCATCAGTAGGTCTCCAGAGCCACATACATCCACTCACTTATATGAACCATCCACAATAAAGACTATATCAATTAATTAATTTTATGACAACTGCCTTACCTTATGGGATTACACCCATTCGTTCACTTATTGGGCTAATACCCCGTTTTGACCTACCTTTACACATAAAAAATAATATTCAAACACCTTACATCTCCAAATATAAAAAAGGAACAGGCCACACATTCTGGGGACTGACACCCTCGAGACTTTTTTTTGTCCAATCAATGTATAAAACATTAATAGATCACAACCAATCACAATTCTTCTAACACAAATACTTTCCAATGGATTTGGGATATGCTAATCTACCCTAAAATAAAATTTTACACTTCAGTTCCTTCACTTCATCAATATACTACAAAATGCACTTTGTCCTTATTGCAAGAAAGGACGAGTCTACAACTCATATCTTTTTACATTGTGAAAATGCCAAAACATATTTGGCATCAGTAGGTCTCCAGAGCCACATACATCCACTCACTTATATGGACCATCCACAACAAAGACTACATCAATTAATTAATTTTAAGACAACTGCCTTACCTATGGGATTAATCCTCGTACCATTCTTTCTTTAAGTTTGTGAAATATCTGGCTAACTCGCAATAAAAACACTGTTAGCGCAAGTACACAATCCAACAAGCTGTTGAGTATTGTTATTTAGCGGCCTCATCTTTCAAAAAACCTTAGCGAGTTAAGAGAGCGCTTAAATGGATACCTCCTAAACTTATTATATACAAATTAAATACAGAATGGAGCGCATTCCACAACGCGTAATCTAGACGGCATTGGTGGAATAAATCGTAATCACTTGGGAGATTGGATCATTGGTTTCTCAGAAAACAAACCTGGCTCAACACCTCTTGCAGCAGAACTTCAAGCGTTGATCCAAGGGCTTCAAATAGCTATTCAATACAATCTAACACCTTTTCAGGTTGGAATTAGATGCAAATGAGGTAATCACAATGATAGATAATGATAACATTATATACAATAACATGCTGTTTGATTGCAGACACCTACTCCAACAACTCCATAGCCCTTAAATACAATATGCGTACAAAGAACAAAATAGGGTAGCGGATCAACTAGCCAAAGCAGACAGCTTTTTGGAAGGCCATATGACCATGCGACTTTTTGAAGCACCACCACATTTTGTGCACCAACATTTTGAAGTAGATAAGAAGGGGACAACTCTGAAGTGCTTAATCCCACACCCAATAATGCAGGTAGTTAGAGATCATGGTACAATACCAGTTTTAAACAACCAACGGGCATCAACCTCTACAATCAGCTTGGAGAACAGTGGTGTACTAACACCACTTCCTACTCACTTCTTTTGTTGTAATAATAGTTCCAATAGGAACCCCACAACCAATGTAGCTAGCACTAGTAATAGTCTTGTTTTGGAATGTACTAGGGTGCAACCTGAGCATCCTCATGCAAATTATCTTTCTGACAAAAAAAAAAGTTTTTACAAATGAACTACATAACTTCAGCATCTTATGCTGAAATTTTTGGAAAAGCTTTATGACAAAACTAATGATTCCAGGACAAAATTTCAGCATATTTAGTGCTGAAGTTTTTACAAATGAACTAAATAATTTCAACATTTTCTGCTGAATTTTTTCATAAAGATTTACGACAAAGCTATTGAATCCAAGACAAACCTTCAGCTAAAACATGCTGAAGTACAACAAATAGAGAACAAAACTTCAGTTAGTAGAATGCTTATGTTCAGCAATTACAAACAACTTCAGACCCGTCTACTAGAATGCTGAAGTTTGCGTGATTGACTTTGCTATTTCAGGCCCGTATACCTGAAGTTTACGCAAAAAGTGGCTCCACTTACAATTTTTTTCGCAAAGCGATATAAGTGAAAACGTGACAAAAAAAACGGGTATATATGCAAATATCCATTTCCACGTGTGTGCTCACTAATAAAATCGAGTCACTTCCGTACGTGTCTTCGACCCGTGACAAATCGTTGAGAACTATGGTGTCGGACTTCACGCGCGCTTGGGCAATCGACTTTATTACATAACATATTTTTAAGTCCGAAACTTTTCGAGGGTCTCTTCTGCCTAGCGTACTGGAAAAGCAATATCCAGAGAAACGTATTTGCAATATCACAAATAATTCATTACTACTTTCGATTATTCAATTGTGATCTCGAGTCTAGGATTTTTTGGAGTTTGATTCACGTACCTCTCTCTCTCTCTCTATATATATTTATATATATCTTTTTTTTTTAATTTTTACTCGCGCTTTTATAATCTGTGTTCAAAAATTTGAATTTCAGCTCGGAAGAATGATGTGACCGGTTTTGTGAAATTCTATCAGTTGCCTATAAATCCTATGGTGAGTTCAATTTCAATCGCAGTTTATTTATTGATTGCGATAAAATTATTGAGGTATGTTAACTATTCTATGGATGTTGCTGTGACATTTAAACCGCATGTATAATAATTTATTTCTCCCCAAATATGTTAGTACTTTAATTGGTGGCCTCGTGTTCTGCATGCACTGTAGGCTGTAATAATTTATTTCTCCCCAAATTTATGTGCTTTTCAGAAATTCCAGTTGCATATTATGTATTTGCAATGGAGGCAAATGAAGCTGAAATTGAGGGTAGTGTTGTTCCAGTAACAAATACCCTCGGGGCTTTGGAGAAGGAGATTGCTGATCCTATTGTTTACCAGCTTGTCCGGGTATGCTGTATTTTCCCGTGAAGACATTAATTGAAAATTTGACATTTATTGGTCTTACAATATTGAAGTCAAAGTGGCCTTCTAAGAGTGTCTGATTTTTTAGTTTCTAAAGCATAATTACTTAAGATTTGTAGTTGGTGCTAGAAAAGCTGGTAAAGGCTTAATCAGGGGACTCCTTGAAGAGGAGGGTGGTGGTGTTAGATAGTTGCTTAAGATAATTTTGGGTGATTATCAAAAGCATTAGTGTTAGCTTAGCTGTCTTGCTTTTAGATCACTTGTTGGATCAAATAGCTCTAGGTAAAGACTAATTGGAAGGAAGTCTCCCCTGAGCTCACCTTGTATTGTAATTAGCATCACGACAGGTTATGAACATTGCCTTTCGATTGTCTTGCTTTATTTTGAGAGGATGAAGAACTATTTTAAGGCGCACAGATGCCCCAGTGAGGAGGCGCTAGAGGTTGGCGGTGGCAAGTCTGAGAAGAGGTAGACCGAAGAAGTATTGGAGATAAGTGATTAGACAAGACATGACACTTCTTCCGCTCACAGAGGACATGAGGACATGACCCTTGGTTGGAAGACGCGGAGGGCCAGGATTAGGGTAGAAAGTTAGTAACAGGTAGCAGAGCGTTTCTCTCTTTTCTGTGGGAGCACCTTTTTTTTGCTCCCTTTGCGCCTGATCTTTAGTATTACTAGGATGCTCGTATTGTTTTATTCTTCGTTCCTATAACTACCTGCTGCTGCTTAGGCTAGCTTACTATCTTTGTTGTTGACTTTTCTTTTCGCCAGTATTTTCGACATAGCTCCTTTAATATTGCATTCCTTTTACTAGTACTACCAAATTGTTTTTTCTGTTCTTTTACTAGTATTACGTTATTATTTTCCCCAGTACTTTCGACATAGTTCCTTTTCTACTTTCTTCAAACCTGTCTTGGAATCGCTTTTTTTGAGCCAAGGGCCTATTGGAAACCACCTCTCTACCTCCACAAGAGAGGGGTAAGGTCTACATACACTCTACCCTCCCTTAACCCCACTTGTGGGGTTTCACCGGGTATGTTGTTGTTGTTGTTGAAGGACTATTTTAAGGGTCATCGTATTGATTTTCAGTTGCCTTACTCAATCTGGCCTGAGATAGATTACAAGTATTTGGATTTTGCAGAAGGTAGTTCTTGAAAGGTGGTTGCTTTCTATGTGTCTTATATGCTACCATTTGTGTTGTGGTGGGCATTTCTTTCCTCACAAATGAAAGAAATATTTGAATTGATCATATTTTGCAATTCCCTATGACTTATTAGGAAATCTAAGCATAATGCCAAACTTGGGCTCAGTATTAAATATTATTTTTATTTTCTCCAAATGTCATTCAAGCACTTGTTGTCCAAGTTGAAAAGGTAAAACATTTAATTTGTACCAGGAGAAGCAAGGTTGATGTCGTTTTAGAGAGTAATTGATGGTCATGACGCTTTACCAACTGTGTAGGTCGATGGTGATGGGAGATTAGTCCCTGCAACACAGGATGAAATTATGGTGGTTGAGGACTTGTTTGAAGATGATAAGTGTGAACCCAAGCTCGTTCCAGATACCAGACAAACTACAGAATCCTGCAAAACTGAAGGATGTCTTCTGGAGAGAAATCCATTTCAAGCTCCAGAAGGTATATATCTAGATGTTAAATTGTTCATTTTTCTTTAAATTACTGTGTGATTATTGTTACTGGGTAGCATACTTCAGCTGATGTTGGTGGTTCTTTTTGGCTTTTTCCTCAATTAGAATCATTTTCAGGTAAACTAGAGTATGAAAACCCTGAAGTTGTTGCAGAAAAATCAAATGTGTCAGTCGACGCAGTGCCTGACTTGGAAAAAATAGGAGCTCCTGAAAAGGTGTGTAAGCAGCTTCTTCAGTTTTACATTCCCTTGATCTAGGACCTCATACGAAACTTTCTAGTGTGAGATTGTTATGTCAGCTTCACATAGCTAGATAAAGGAGGACGGTTGCAGTATGATGTTCATTGTAATGATAGTTAGAGCAACTTAAAAATAGGTAGAGGGTTGCTGTAACGGAACAGCATGTTACTGCTCACTTAGGCATGCTTTACATTGGCTGAAATGAGCCCGAATAAAGAGAATGGATTCTGAGGATTCATATTGTTGAGATAAATTAATTTGAGATTAAGGCGCTGTTTACTGATTGATTGAGTGTGAAATTGCTATGACATAACTACTTGGTGGCTCAACTTATTTTTTGTGCTACTGTGTCAACAAAATTTTCCTTTGTGGTGAACTGTAAAGCAGATGTCATTTGCTTGTGAATCATTCACCTGTTAGAGTTAGTTGTGTTGTGTCTTATTTGTCATTCTACTCTTTACATATTAGTGAGTCTGAAGAAGTATATTATGGTCTTTGTATACATTGGCACTTTCTTGCTTCTAGTACTGTTAGCTACTTATTAGTCATCTTCTACTGATTTAAACTGGAATTAATTTCCAGGTGACTGTTCATGGATTGGCCCCTTGCTCGGAGCTCAGCAACATTGAGCTATCTGGAAGGACCGAAGAAAGATTCAATTCCCAAGATGTACTAAATGAGGATACACCATCAACTTCTGCTAGTGCTAGTTGGAAGCCAGACTTTTCGAAGTTGGAGGGGAAGATATGCTTAGACATTCTTACAGTTAAAGAGCTTCAAGAAACTTTTAAAGCAGCTTTTGGAAGGGAAACTTCTGTCAAGGACAAACAGTGGCTTAAGAGGAGGATTACTATGGGACTAACTAATTCGTGTGATTTTTCATGCACCACTTTCATAATAAGAGATAATCTAGTGGTGAGGAAAGGTGAAGAACAAATCTGTCATCCTGTAAAGGGCAGAATTTCTGCAGATCCTGAAGTTGGAGTGGCAAATTCTGACTCTGGAGGGTCATTAGGTGACCATGACAACAGAATAAATGATGATGCTAATTTTTCTGGCACTGATGTTCCCAGCTCATCGTTTGAAAGCTGTAATGTTACTAAGGATCTGTACGCAGAGCAGGGAACAACAAAAAGAGTTCGCAAACCTACAAAAAGATATATTGAAGAACTTTCAGAAATAGAAGAATCCAGTGAGAAGTTACCATCTTCAGATAAAATCTCCAGATACAGATTTCCATGTACAGAATCTCTTATGAGGCCCACCACAAATGTTAGGTCAAACACAAGACCTCTGTTCACCAGGCAAGATTCTCTAAGAGGTTCTGGTGTTCAAATTCCATTTGTTTCTCGGATTCGAAGGAGCCGTCCACGTGAGAACTTCACATCTCTTTTGGTAATACAAGTATCTTACCTTATAGGCATATAATTGTTTACATTGATATTCCTGGTATGTATTTGCATATAAGGACATATAACTGTTTCAGTGGGTATAATACATACATGTTGCGCGGACTCTCCAAAATGTAGCCGCACCCGTGACGGATCCTTCAAAAATACACTACTTTGGAGGATCCGACACGTATCCGGACACATTTTCGGAGAGTCCAAGCAACATACATACATTCAGACCCCCACATATACCATATAGACATGATTCCATATTCTCTATCTACTTGAATGAAAATTTTGGGTTATATGGACCGCTTGCAATGTTGCTATTCTCTTCATCCTTGCATACATTATTTCAGTTTCAGTTTGAAATGCATTTATCGGACGATTATCTGTTTGCATCTACAGCATAGTGTGTCTATATAAGGGCGTGTGTCCGTGTGTTTCTCCATGAATCTGTAATTTACTTATAAAGCTGTTGAATCATCTATCATCCAGATCAAATTATGTGTTTCTTAGACCAAGTATTTTCAGCTCCAGTGTCATGTGCTACTATGGCTGATGGAAGGATTAGCTTTTTTCCTCTGGGTTATTGATGTACTTCAAGTTAAATATTGCAGAAACTTCAGCCCAATGATATGGACACGGCAACCAGACAAGTAAGAAGTGCTTTTGATGAATCTGGGCCACAAGAAGATGATAAGAGAAATAATGACCTGATCAAGACCAACTCAACTCCTGGGTGGACTAAAAAGCCTGTAAATAGCTTAGAACTTTCATTTCTACTGCTTGCCTCCAAATTCTGTGCAAATTTCTTTTTATCAATCACTTACAATATTACTTTATTTAAATATTGCTTCCTCTATCCTGTAATGATTGTCCCTTTTGTTTTCGCGGTGGAGAAAAAAATGATCCGTGACTGAGACTTTTAGACGTTTCTTCTGCCATTTTTAAAATAGAAAGAATTGAACTTAGTATTTTTCTCTAGAATATTTTTCTAGATATCTAAATTTTTATTGCCAAAATACAAATTAAAACAAGTTCAACTTTATTTTGGAAACCTGTCAATTTTTTTTTATCCTCTAAAGAGAACAAGTATATCTGTGTAGAGAGATACTAATTTAAATGTTCTCTGTGTTGCTTTTACAATCATCTAAGAATTTGTCTTCTTACCTTTGCCTTCAAATAAAACTAGATATGATTCTCTTTTTGTTTTATGAATAACATCATTATTTTTTTTCCTGGTTGGCACATATGTCATTTGATTTGGTAATTCTCTTGTATCCTGCAACCATGCAACTTCTGCTTAGCTTTCTTTTTGCGAGTAGAGCAAGACTACGTGCGTGTTATTTGTCACCTTTTGAAGTCATACCACAGTTACAGTGCACTTTTAAAAGTATTCTGATTGCCTGGGTTGTGATTTTGAATGATTGTGTTTTTATTAAATACCAATTTTAGCTTTTTTCACGAGTTTATATCATTTGTTTTGGAAGAGTATAGGTGCATGGAAGCTGGCCCTGACACCACCATTATAAAAAGGATCATTAGTTGTACTTACCTTTGTGGTTCTAACTTGATGTTTGAGAGATTATTTGCAAGTAATGAAAAAAATTTCATGTATTTCTCCCTGAGGAAAAATCCAGGACACTCCCTTAAGTAGTTAAGTATGGGTATAGGAATATTTGGTCCCTTATATATACTGCTGAATATGAAACATCCCTTAAGTTTGTAAAAGTAGATCTTTGGTCCAAGCTATAACAGTTATACTAAAACCAATCGGAATAGACACAAACTGACGGGACCATGACGGGACCATCTGTTTTAAGCTAACATATAGAAGACTGAGAAAACCCTTTTCTTCTTAAACTTGCTTGTTGTTACTTGGTACAAACTCATTTCTGCACTTTAGGACATAAAAAAGATTCAAACTGGTCATACACCAGGTCAAATTTTCCTTTTTAAGTCACTTTGAGATAGTCTTCTTTATTGAAATGAATGATAATTGGTCTAATGTAATTCACATTTCTTAGAATGGGAACTTTTCAAATTGGAAAAGTCAGACCAAAACATATTTGATCGAGACTAGTCTTCTTTTTTTCATTTCCCAATCATGGAACCCAACCTCTGGCTTATTGTACTGCTTTACTAGTCAGTTATTTTCGTTCTAAAGTTGAGTCAATTTTTGTTGGATATGTTTTGGTTATGGCTTGCTCTCTCTCTCTCAGTTTAACTTGATGAAATATTCTGGCAATCTTGTTGTTTCTTAGCTTATTGCTGCTTGTGAGAAAGACGAGCATTACAGTGGAATGAGAATTGTTGAGCTAGAGAATGACATGGATGAGGACAATTCAGATGATAATGTGGAGCTGAATGACGGCTTTGAGGACAACTCAGATGATAATGTGGTATCTGTACCCACCCCTAAAGGAGGAATGAGGAGAAAACACCATCGACCTTGGACTATCGATGAGGTTGTTAAGTTAGTTGAAGGCGTAGCCAGGTATGGTGCTGGTAGATGGTCTGAGATAAAGCGGCTTGCTTTTGCATCTTGCCCTTATAGAACTTCGGTGGACCTGAAGGTTGGTATTGACTGTGCATTTCGTTGAATCTAGTCAGCCTTGTGTCATTCGAAATAAATCAGTCTGTCACTGTTTTGTACATGTGATGAAATGCTTCAAACTATTGGTGTATTTGCAGGACAAGTGGAGAAATCTGCTGAAAGCTAGTTTTGTGCAGTTGCCTGCAGAAAAAGGGGTTAGCATTTTTTTTTTTTTTGAAATTATTATGCAAGTTGTTTCATAGTTCCCAATGATTTTATCAAGACTTCATTTAACTATTTTTGAAATTAAAAAGAGAGGAATGGGGTGGGGTTTGTTTTTGCATCTGTTAACAGTTAGTTTGTCATTTTACCCCGCACCCAGTTTATGGAAGCTAGAGGGACTGATCGTAGTATCCTTCTTAACGTCATACTTGTAATGGAACAGATGCTGAATTCCCGGAAACAGGCTTCAGTTCCGATCCCTGCTCCAATTCTCTCGCGTGTGAGAGAGCTTGCTGATATGCATGGTCAGTTCCAACCAATTCTCAGTACCGGCAAGTCTAGTGGACATAGTAGTGGTAGAAATGTACATGAAGCTAGGTCTGGATACTTGTAGTTTCAACACCAGAGGTTTTTTTTTTGGAATAAGCCTGATGTTGATGGGCTAACAACTTACTGGCCGCTATATTTCATGTGCTAGGTTACGTTTTGTGTGATTTTAACTTTCTGTACACATATTTTGCTTAAAATTCTTAAAGTCGATCAATTTTATTTTTTTGCCCACATATAGGTGAAAAAAAGTTAGCAAGACTGCTGCTCGTGCTTAAATGGTTCCAGTTGGTCATATCCCAGCCAGCATTTCCCGCCCTATACCCCACAAATTGTTAGTGGTGCTAGCCCCATTTTTAAGTAGTGATTTCAAATATCATGTAAAAAGAATGTGTTTTTTTCCCCTGTATGTTTTACGTCTGACTGAGAAGATACTTCACGCATTGTTTCCTTGGAAAACAAAGGAACATCAGGTTTGTGAGAGAATAATATTGACAATTATACCTAAATAATAGCCTGTTCGGCCAATCATTTTTTTTTTTCAAAAGTGTTTTTGGCCAAAATCTGAGGTGTTTGGCCAAGCATTTAGAAGGAAAAAAGTATTTTTGAGGAGAATAACTTCTCTTCAAAAGCAATTTTCTGTGTAACACTTTTGAGAAAAAATACTTCAAAAATACACGACCTCATTTGTTTGCACTTAATAGATGTCTGAATCTTAATCATTTAGATCTCAGACATTAAGTGCGTCTGTTTTCAAAGTGTGAAATCTTAATTATTCGGATCTTAATCATTAAGTGTGTTTCTTTTTTTTATTTTAAGATCCATAACAGAGACTTAATTTCATTAAGATGCTATCATCCATATTCATTATTAATTGTTGCCGCCGCCAACCATTATCTATCATCATGCCGCCGCCACCACCACCATACTCACCACCACCAACATAATCGACTACCATCACTCGCCATCTCCACCACTTCCACCACCAGAGTCGGACTCGGGATTTTTACGCGATAGGTCATATTATTCTGTTCAACCAGTGCTCTCTAAATACTTTTAGTGTCCAGATTGCTAATTGCTTTAAATTAATCATTTTCAAGGTATATATATATATAGAGAGAATTTCGGCCGATTGAGACACGCAATGTTTTAAGAAATACGTAACATTTTAATTATTTGA
Organism: Nicotiana undulata; assembly: GCA_005239495.1. Lineage (NCBI taxonomy): Eukaryota > Viridiplantae > Streptophyta > Magnoliopsida > Solanales > Solanaceae > Nicotiana > Nicotiana undulata. The sequence goes on from ML261779.1 coordinate 26,748, forward strand.
GACTTTATGAGGTGCTCATCACTTTATGTTAGGTAAATCATTAAACTATTTTTCATCTAGAAGGTAGATTAGGGAGAGTCAACACTTGTGTGCTGAAAAGAATAAGTTAAACGGTGTGTGGGTCGTCGGAAGCTTGTCGTCTCTTTTATTTTCAGATATAAATATTTTAGCAATATTACCCAGAATTGAACTATCAAGTACAACTGATCTCTTCTCAGCTCTCCCACCCTCGAATGCATATAAAATAAATAAAAATATTAATGGATCTGAAGTTCCTTTTTTTTTTTCGAGTAATAAGGGAATATTTATATTGCATACTACGTACTAGTTAGCATATTACAGCAGATCTGAACTGCCTTAAGTATTTCATTCATATGAAAATGTATGGCAGGACTTTAAATCTACAAGTTATAGAAATATATATCAAAATAAAAAATTCAAAAGGTTAAGTGAAGTTATAAACTTTTGTTTGGAATAATTGTGAACTTTTACTCACTTCCTGTCTCCGCTTGCAAAAAATTCACTTTTTCTCGAAAAGTTTTCAGTTTTTTTTTCGAAAATCGTGTTTGACCACAAAATTTTTAATTTTAAGTTGAAGATGAATTTTGAAATTTTTACAGAATTTGAAAAACTCCAAAAAGTTGTTTTTCAAAATATTCACTCGAATCACTCACAAAACTTCAAAAACAACCCAAAATAATATTCACGTCCAAACACAACTTTAAATTTCATATACTATTTTTACTTAATTTTTTTTTTTTTTACTTTTCTTTTGAAATTTTACCATTCTTATGTCCAAACGCCCACATAAGATGGACATAAACTCACTAGTTAATATAAGGCGTTGAATCTATATAATTATTTAAGTATTTTAATACTTCTCAAGGCGCAAATTACTAATGCCTATGGTATATGTTATTTTCATGAATAAAAAATATTTAGTAGGTTAAAACTCAATTTATGAAATCTATATATTTATGAAAAAATAAAATCCTAAAAAACAATTCGGTTGCAGTCAGTTTAATCGTTTTTAAGTTTATTAAAAAAAATAATAATTACATTTGACACCCATTTGTACAATGTTGACTGAAAATTTCCGGGTCAGATTGTGTAATTACGAAAAACACGAGTGTACAAAGTTAAAATTGAAAATCAGTGCCCTAAGTTGACGTTTCCTTCATTCTGAACCCTCCTCCCGGGTGTACCGCATTGTTCTTCTCCCCATCTTCTTCTATTACTCCCAAAATCACTGTATTCGCCGCGAAGCAGGTGGCCGGTCGCCGGAGGTTCGTAAGAGATGCTTATTTTCCTTAAATTTTTAATTTATGTTTGATTGCAAATCCTAATGTTCCTCTTTTTCGTGATTCACGAATTGAATTTTACTTTAACATCGTCACAATTTAACACATAATGTTCTGGATTGCGTTTCTCTGGATAAATGGAATCTATTGAAAAATTCAATCCAGATGAGCTTGAGTTAATATTAGTTTGTTAGGTTATTTGATATTCAACATCTCTAATAATTATTAATTGATTTTCTGACTATCAAGAGCAATAATCGCACAGCTCATTTTGCTTGTTGTATATTGGATAATTCCGGCTTTTACTGAGAGTTTTTCCTGTGTATATCTAGTTGATTTGCCTCATAGTTTCATGTTACTGTTGTCTATTGTCTGATTTCTTTCATTAATTTGTATAATGACTTTAATCAACTTTAAGTTCACTCCTCGATTTCGAACATTTTGTATTTGGTGATCTGAAACAAGAGATGGAATTTAAAACATAATAAATCCCATTTAAGTACGATCTTTGCCTTGGTGGGCAGCATAAGCATTACCTGGTACCTGTGCTGGTGGGAGTTAACATGTACCCCGTGGAATAGTCGAGGTGCGTATAAGCTGGCCGGGACATCATCGTCATAAAAAAAGTCAGAATTCATGTCGTTGTTGTTGTTGTTGTTGTTCAATCAGGTGATCGGGATTCGGGCTTATGATTTCTAGCTCTAGATTTAGCTCTTTATAGCATAGGCAACCATTTCTCTCTGCATTGGTCCCATTTTCTTTATTACCTTACACCTATGATGCGGATGACCTCAGGTCCCGGACATTATCAAACATTTGAAATCCGACTTGGTCTGTTGACTGCAAGTTCTAGAAAGAATAGTTCTTTTGTGTGTCTACTTTTCTTTGAGCATCTCTTTTGTCATGGGACTGTCTGTTGGACTGAATTTTGCTATTTTTTTTGCTGTTTTTATGTGCAGATAAGCTAGAGAACCATGGGGATCATAGAGAAGATCAAAGAAATTGAGGCCGAGATGGCTAAAACCCAGAAGAATAAAGCAACTGGTAACTGCCATAGTCGTATTGCTAAAGCCTTATACCTCCTAATGAGCTGTGCCGTATAATATTGATGTAGAATCTTAGTTTTACTTTGAATTTAGATGTAACTTAGACCAGAACTTGTTGTACCAACTAAGCCACCATTAGGCATCACTGCATCACCATCAGTGAATCCTTATTGCCACGCAGTCCTGTGCACATTAATCGACATACACGCTCAGAAGGCCTCCTAAGAGTCTGTTCAGCAATGATAGAAAAAAATATTTAAAAGGGATTTAGTCCTCCAAAGGAGGCCGACTTCTTCATGGGGACATCACCAGATATTCGAAATTCAGAAAGAGAGTGCAAAGCAGGAATTTTGACAAAATAAGAGCACCCTTTGTTCTTCAGCACATGATTATATTTGTTTGAGGCGCAACTCTTTGTTATGTGTTTAGTCTTATATATAGAAGAAAACTATTTGTCACATTTCTAGGTATCCTTGGAAATTCATTCTCGTGCTCTTAATTCCTCTGTGATAGAGGATCTTGTGTGAACACCTGTCTGTTTATTGAACCTTTCCCTAAAATTATCTTTAGAAGCTTAATAATCGACTCCAACTGTGTGATGCAGAATATCATTTGGGTCAGCTGAAGGCTAAGATAGCAAAGCTGAGGACACAATTGTTGGAGCCCCCCAAAGTATGATTTTTGGTATTTCAACTGTTAATTTGGAGTGTCAATTTTCTGTTATCTTTGATTCCGAGTTTCCGAGATATAATTTTATTCTATAGTTCCTTATCAATAAGAAACAGTTGTGCTATAGTAAGTTTCCTTGTCATCGGCGACCACTTTTTCTCGTGCTGTTCTTTTCTTCTTCTGATAGTCAGAGTAATAACTTTCTGATTATGCTGGTGAAACAGGGTTCTAGTGGCGCTGGAGAAGGTTTTGAAGTTACGAAGTTTGGCCATGGACGTGTTGCACTAATAGGATTTCCAAGGTTGGTCGTTTCCCCTTTTTTGTGTTTTGTGACTGGTCATGAAGTGTTTAATTCTCATCAGGAAAAACAATTTTTAAAGCATTTCATATACTCTTAGTTCTTGATAGTTTATGTAATTGAATCATTTAATTTCTTTTGGTTACTTTTTGCATTTTTTCATTTGCATCCTTGGTCCTGATATACTTAATGTTAGTAACTCTCTTTTGGATCAGTATATATTTAACGTTAGTAGCTTAAGATGCTGATGCTCTTTGATGTGAGATTCGGCACGGGAGAACATATATAAATGATGAGGATCCACCTTTTGCTTCATGACCGAACTGTCTGCACTTAAGTTGTAACTTAAGTTATCAAAAAGCATAAAAACGGAAGTTACTTAATACCTCAGACATATTAACTTATCTTATTTGGTAATGTGGTACATGATTTTCTTTAGCAGTCACCTTAACTGCCCACTTCCATGGTGTCTTAACCTTCTTTACTTTTTCTTTTTGACAGTGTTGGAAAGTCTACACTCCTTACAATGTTGACAGGAACACATTCTGAAGCTGCATCATATGAGTTCACAACACTTACTTGCATCCCTGGTATTATCCATTACAATGATACTAAAATTCAATTGCTTGATCTTCCGGGAATCATTGAAGGTGCATCTGAAGGAAAGGGGCGTGGTAGACAGGTATATTGAAGCTGATATTAGCAATTTGGCAAAGAATGTATGTTGTATGGTTGATGGAGCTCTTGATTGTGATGACAACCTCTGAAAAATAGTCATTTTGAACAGGTCATTGCTGTTTCCAAGTCTGCAGACATTGTATTGATGGTTCTTGATGCTTCAAAAGTAAGTGTTGGTCATTTGTTTCTGATAATGGGCCTATTGGGGTTTATGTTCTCCCCTTTGTGGTCATATTCTTTTGGCTAGAATTACTCCTCATCTCTGCTCAAGCTCAGGTTGTACTGAATTGAGCTCAGCGGAGGCCAGCTTGGTTCTTGTAGCAATGTCAAGCTAAAGCTTGGGCCAAGTTGCCATGGAGGAATTGTCCATCCACCAGTGAAAATGTCATAGTTAAGAACACAAATAGCTAGAAGGAATAAAGCCAGTCTGAGCTGGTGGATGGTCCCTCTCTCTAGTTGTTCTCACCTATTAAAAAACTAACCACGTACAGTAATACAGTGCAAAATTCTCAAACGAAAAATAGTACTACATGACCCCCCAAAAAATAGCACGTTGCAGTCTCCAATCTCACTATTAAAGAAAAGAAACAGAAAAATGCACAGACACACACAATATCTTACCAACAGCTACAACAACAAAATACCCAGTATATTCCCACAAGTGGGGTAAACACAATATTTTACCAAAACCACAAAAAAGATGAAGCACATGGTTAAAAGTACATTTAGGTCGCGTTTTCATTTCCAGCAATAAACTCGAACAATTATCAACACTTCATTATCTGTTGAGCTAAGTTTAGCCCCGTTTTAATTTCCAGCAATAAACTCGAACAAATGTCAGCATTTCATTATCTGTTAAGCTAAGTTTAAAACTATTTTATCTCTCTGTTCATGCGCCTTCTGTTAGGTGATGCTTTTTTTCTTGATTGTCTTGACTCTTAACTAAATATACAACATCAGAGTGAAGGCCATCGACAAATATTAACAAGGGAGCTGGAGGCTGTGGGCCTGCGACTAAATAAGCGACCTCCTCAGGTGATCCATTATGCTTATTATCCATATTTTCTATGCCTTAGTTTCTAATAACATATATATTCCTTTTAGTTTCTAATAACATATATATTCCTTAGTCTAATTTTCTCTATCTGGTTTTAGTTTCTAAAGAGTTTCACATGCAGGGGCGGATCCACCTCCCGACCTACGGGTTCACGTGAACCTTGTAAATTTTGTCCAAACAGTGTAAATGTGTTCGAAAAATTTACTAAATATCTATAAATGTTTGAATGTGAACCGTGTCACTATTGAAAATTTACTCGAGGTCGTTGCAGGAACCCATAAGCATTAAATCCTGGATCCGCCTCTGTGCACTTGTTTATGGAAGATTTTCTCAATGATTATTCACACGGCTAGCCTGCCGCATTATTATAGAATGACTTTATAGCCGTACACCTTTATAAATCTATGCTACTTTCTGTCCGACAGCAATTTGCTATAAAATCTTCTTTTCACGATATTCCTGTGTAGAAAAGACCTTTTCGTGGTCTTTAAAGTGTTAGTGTAACACCCATGCAGTCATTGGTAGTGTATTTTCCCCATGCAGTCATTGGTAGTGTATTTTCCGATAGACAAGATTGAATCTCAGGTCTTAGCTTAAATTGTCCACCGGTCTCAGATATACTTCAAGAAGAAAAAGACTGGTGGAATTTCTTTTAACAGCACCGTGCATTTGACACATTTGGATGAGAAGCTATGCTATCAAATTCTGCACGAGTATAAGATTCACAATGCTGAGGTATTGTAGAGTAACATGGTGATTTCATCATTTTCACAACTCCTGTTTGAATATTTGTTTCTGCTTTGATTCCCTACATTGTAGTAATTGTTCATCTTTCCAGCTGTTATTTCGTGAAGATGCTACGGTGGATGACCTAATTGATGTTATTGAGGGAAATCGTAAATACATGAAGTGCATATATGTCTACAACAAGATAGATGTTGTTGGTATTGATGATGTGGACAGATTATCTCGACAGCCGAGCTCTGTTGTCATCAGTTGCAACTTGAAGGTACTTCAAAATTTCTTGAATTCTTTTGAATGCTGGTGAAAATGATTTCGTGAACCAGAAAGCTCATAGCTCTGTCTAATTTAGCTGCAAGGTGCTACTATTATTATAATTTGTTTGTTTTTGACATTTGCAAATGATATTTATAGCTACCAAGATCAGATAACATATTTAATTTGAGCATTTTGTGTGTGCGTTGTTGTCACGACCCGAAATCCCACCTTTCAGGCCGTGACTCCATCTAACGTTGAACCCGCTAGACAAGCCAACGTACACAACACTTCGACATCTATAAAACAACGTAACAGTAATAAAGCCAATTACTTTCCAACCTATACTGGAATATCACAATTTCCTTAACTTTCAACCTTTACTGAACATTTCCAAATCACTTCAAAAGTTTTTACAGCAGAAAAGTAATAATATTCCCTAAACGCATGATGAAATGATAAAAGGTAACAACATCGCAAATATCCCAAAAATCGGGGTGTCACAACCTCACGGACTATCTAACCCGAGTGCTAAATACAGAGTCTGAAAAGAAATATACAATTGTCTTGGAACTAAGAGAAAAATAAGACAATGAGGAATCCGAATGTAGGAGAGACACCAAGGCCCACAAACGCCATCGGGTATACCTTGAAGCTTTGGGTGGACTGAAGGTGACTCCCTCAATGCGGTCCACTGGGTTCAGATGCGTGATCTGCACAACATAAAGAAGTGCAGTGTAGTATCAGTACAACCGACCGCATGTACTGAGTAAGTGCCGAGCCTAACCTCGGCCGAAGTAGTGACGAGGCTAGACTTGACAATAATGATAACCTGTCCTATTCTACAGCAGGTAACAGGAATTAATGCAAGGTAGGAGGTAAGCAGACAAGTAAGGGATACGGGAGCAGTAAAGGGGAACCAGTGAAATGAAGCAGTCAAATTGACAGATAGAAGTAAACAAGGGAGGCATCTAATACAATAGC
>ML261781.1:404-12231 GCA_005239495.1 Nicotiana undulata
TCAGGTGGGATCGGGTTGCGCGCCGCAACAATTGTCAGGTGGGATCGGGTTGCACGCCGCAACAGGAGAAATAAGGGTGAGATGTGAGGAGGGACAAGGATGGAATTGAAATTGTGATTTTGATGAAGTGAAAATTGTGGAACTTCCATTGTATATCTCTCTATGTCTTGTGCAGTAATTGTGTGACTCTCTGTTTGTCTCTTGTCTGTGCATTATTGAGTTTACTTAGAGTAAATTTTGTTCATGCATACCAGTACAATTCAAATGTACTGACGTCCCTTTTGCCAGGGGCGCTACATTCTTATGATGATTGTAGGTGGTTCTATACCAGGTAATTCAGCCCACCGACAATAGTGCCTCATCTCCATTATGTCAGCTGCATTGGGGAGCCCCACTTCCTCTCGGGGCCATGTGTAGTTCATGCCACCTTCTTTGAGTTTATTGTGTATTGTAAGGTATAGCCGGGGCCTTGTCACCGGCAAGTATTGGTTAAGTTCCTAGTATTCGTAGAGGCTCCGTAGACACAATGTGGGTAGTGTACATATGTATTTTGGGTAAGTAATGGTACGGTTCAGAATCGTGATCCACGTTGGTAAATGTTGTATGTATTTTGTAAGTATTTGGTATCATATGTTGGTAATGATAAAAAGTAGAAATTAATCCAATTTGTAAGTTTATGCTTAAGTATAAATGGCTATTTCACATGAATAATGTATATTGAAATCACGGGGTAACGCACGGGATAGGAAAGGCAATTCTAGGTCCGCTTGACCGGGGTCCTCCGGTTGAGTGTCGGTCGTGTCCCTCGATTTTGGGGCGTGACACTTCTGTGAGAACATTAGCGGTTGTGTGGTTGGCAAGTTGCTGCGAGGAATTCTAGTGGCTTTTCGGTAGGAGGCTGGATACGTGAATGATGCTAGAGAATTTGAGTATTCTTGGAACGCTAACAGAAGAATTTGACGGGTTGGTTTAGCAAGACCATGTCAACAATGAAGAAATGATTTTGGAGGGGTCTAGAGTGGTGCAAAGAGTAGCTTCAGGCTAAGTGGGAGAGCCCCATCCCCTGCAATTGGATTGCAGGATTATCTTCCCATGGGGTTGCGAATTGTTCGCGTATTGGCAAGTTATTACATCTAAGGGGAAAAGAGTAAAATGGTTGTAGCGCATGGGACTTGATAAAGGTGTGCAAGAGTTGGCCTAATGGACCAGGGTTAGGCTTTGGAAGATTCAGAATTTATGCTTAATGCATAAGCAAGTTATCAGGGTAGTGACTCAGTCGTGTGCTTCAGTGAGAGGGTGTTCGTGTGCTAGAAGAGCCTGGGAGTTGATTGTATTCGGGGCCTAGTCAGAGTGGGTAACTCTCACTAGTGGTCCTTATGAATTCGAAGGTTAAGAATGCGGTGCTTACAGTTTTCATGTCCGCAGTATGGCTAAGAGTCGGGCCTTGCAACAGATTTTGATAGGAGGCCCGGAAAGTTCCATGATGTTTTCGGTTTGCAGTACAGCGTTGGAGGAATGAGAGAAATAAACTTCGGATTTGTAGAAAGATTATCAGGATGAGTATATCAGTTGGAGATGTTAATATTGTCACGACCCAAAATCTTAATCCGGGTCGTGATAGAGCCCAACGACGGGGTTAGGCAAGCCAACACAAATTACACTAAGTGTTACCCTTCCCATCAAATTAAACAAGTCAACATTTACAACTTTTAAACCGTTAAACATGATGTTAGCTTGACATGGAAATAAATCATATGCATGCCTGTACAACCCAAACCCAAAATATACATACACTACGCGTGTGTGCCAGGAACTAGTGTCACGAGTGTCATGGGCAACTACTGAATATACAATGACCACAATATATACAGAGTCTCAGTCTGAATGAAATGGACAGAGAATATAAAGAACTCCAGGGTGCTGCTAGGAAGGCGCCGGGAAAGCAGCTCACCGTGAAGTATGACCACGCTATCAATATCTAGCACCGGCCTGATAATCAGACGTACCAGCCTCCGGACCTGTACAGTCAAGTACAGAAAAGAAAAGAAAGTGCAGCATGAGTACATATTAAATAAATATGTACCCAGTGAGTATCCCGCCTAAACTCGAAGAAGTAGTGACGAGAGGTCGACTCGATACTCACTAAGGTCCAGCAGTAATAACATATGATAGAATATAATGAAATACAGTAGGCATGTCAGGGAAATAAGCGACAAATATATATATATATATCAAAAGCAGAAATCCAAACAATTGCTGAACTAAACAATAAAGCACTTCAAGGGTAAGACCACCGAACGAAACAATAATCACAAATTCTTAGACCCGCCGTGGCGTACGGCCCTCTCCCATAAGGTACCTTCTAAACTTTCCGTGGCGTACGACCCGATCCCATATGTATCTCAAGTATTTCTCAACACTTCCGTGGCGTACGGCCCGATCCCATATATTTATCACAATTACTTCTCAACACTGCCGTGGCGTATGGCCCGATCCCATATATATTCAATTACTTTCAAAACTGCCGTGGCATACGGCCCGATCCCATATATTTCACAATTTCATTTCAACTCTGCCGTGGCGTATGACCCGATCCCATATAGACATAATCACTCTCAAACTTGTCGTGGCGTACGGCCCGATCCCAATATCTTACAATACTTACTTTCCATAACAAATTCCTTGCCATTCAACATTTTTTCCATAAAGCCTCAGAGGAATAACACTATGCAAAACATAATTTCATAGTACTTATGGCGTCACAATGAATCATATAAAGCATTACAAGGAAAACATATCAGGCATTACGAGAAAAGCATATAAGGCATTACGAGAAAGTATACAAGGCATGATGTGGGCCTAACTACCCGGACATAACAATAATAGCCGCTACGTACGGACTCTCGTCACTTGGCGCGTACGTAGCCCCCAAACAATTTACACATAGCATATACATCACCTATTTACAAGGTTAGAAAGGAGACTCACCTCGTGTTGAATCTACCCCTCGGACCATAATTGCGCCTGAAACACCGAAATTCACCCTCGACGGCTCGCAACTAACCAATCATGGTATAATTGAATTAATTTAGCTTCCAAGAAGAAGAATCAACAAGAAATCCTAAATTTAAGCATTCTTGACCATTTCCGGAATTTCTACCCCGGGCCCACACGTTGGATTTCGAAGATTCTTGAAGGAATCACCTACCCGAAGTCTAAGGATCGAAGTGATGTGATTTATACAAGGATTCATAGCCTCAATTGAATAATTCACCAATTTATTCAAAGCCCTAGAATTTCTATCCAAATTTTATGAATTTTTTATTCTTTAGGAATTAAACCCGTTGAATTCTATGCATAATATTGAAAAATAGAAAAGAATTACTTACTCCTACAGTGGGTGACCGTGGGAGGTGTTGCTCAAACTTAGATACTCTCTAATGGAGGTTGATGGTGGGTAAAAATGAAGAAAACCCATAATTTGTACATTTAAAAGGGGCTGGCAACAGTAATTTCCGCACCTGCGACCTTGGGACCGCAGGTGCGGTCATGCACTTGCGAAAAAATCACCGCCCCTGCGGAAAAGGGCCTGGAACCCTGGTATTGTACCTGCGGAGAAGGAGTCCGCACCAGCGGTCGCGCTCCTGCGGAAGAAGAGGCCGCACCTGCGATGTGGGTCGCACCTGCGAAGGCTGGACCGCAGGTGCGCACTCGCACTTGCGATTGAGAGACCGCAAGTGCGGTCACACCAGAAGCAGCCACACCATCAGTGGATTTTGCTGGTTTTTGGCCCCGTGCGGGGTCCGGGAAGCCCCTGGGCCCACACGAGCCTCCGAAAAAATATACCAACAGGTCCCAAATCATATGACGGACTCGCTTGAGCTCACGAAACACTCAGAACATCACTAGAACTAGAAATCACCCGCCAAACCTCTTGAATTCAAACTTAAGACTTTAAGAACTCTAGATTTCATAAAATTGCGCCGAACGAGTCTATACTACTCGGTATGACCTCAAATTTTACAGACAAGTCATGAATGAGTATACGGAACTATTCCCAGTCCCGGAATTTCAGTCGGACCTCGGGAACAAAAAAAGTCACATTTCAAGCCAAATTTCCAATTCTATGAAAATCCTCAAAACTTTATTAACTCCAATTTTCTCATTTTGACCTGAAACCCATCAAATCAAGTTCGTTTCTTACCCAATTTCCAAAATAACTTAAATTACACATATTGAACCTGTTCCAGGCTCCGAAATCATAATACAGGCCCGGCAGCACAGGTTTCCCATCAAGGATCATTTTCATAAGCCTTTAATATTTTAATAAAACAATTTTCTTTAAAAATTCATTTCTCAGACTTGGGTCCTCGGAATTTGATTCCGGGCATACGCCCAAGTCCCATATTTTCCTACAGACCTTCCGGGTTCGTTGACCAAAAATATTGACCAAAGTCAACATTATTCAATTAATTAACATGAAGTCAACTCTTAATCAAGTTTTCACATAAAGGCTTCCCAGCTACGCGCCCGAGCCGCGCACGCACATCGAGGCGATATTAACGGAGGATTTTGGTGCCTCGAAACACAGTCAAAATTCGATTCACATAAGATGACCCCTTTTTGGGTCATCACAATCTCCCCCTCTAAAACAAACGTTCGTCCTCGAACGGACGTAGAATTGTACCTGAAGTGCCGAATAGCTGTGGATACCTGCTCCGCATGTCCTCCTCAGACTCCGAAGTCGCCTCATCGACTGGTTGGCCCCTCTACTGGACCTTTACGACAGAAATTCTCTTAGACCTCAACTGGCGGTCCTGCCTATCAATAATAGCAACTGGCTCCTCCTTGAAGCCCAACTTCTCATCTAACTGAATAGTGTTGAAATCAATCACGTGAGAGAAATCGGCATGATATCTCCGGAGCATGGATACATGAAATACCGGATGAACTCTCGATAAGGTGGGAGGTAAAGCGAGCTCATAAGCAACCTCCCCGACTCGCCTCAACACCTCGAAAGGGCCTATAAACCTGGGGCTCAGCTTGCCCTTCTTCCCGAATCTCATAACGCCCTTCATCGGCGAAATCTTCAACATAACCTTATCTCCATCCACAAATGCCACATTACGTGCCCGCTGATCCGCGTAGCTCTTCTGCCTAGATTGTGCTGTACGGAGCCTTTCCTGAATAATCTTCACCTTTTCCAAGGCATCTCTCACCAGGTCTGTACCATATAGCTTGGCCTCGTCAGGCTCAAACAACCCAATCAGAGAACGACATCGCCGACCATGCCTCGAATGGAGCCATCTCGATGCTAGACTGATAACTGTTATTGTACACAAACACCGCCAAAGGCAAGAACTTGTCCCATATACCACCAAAATCAATCACACAAGCCCTGAGCATATCCTCCAAAATCTGAACTGTACGCTCCGACTGTCCATTAGTCTAAGGGTGAAATGCTGAGCTGAGATCTATCTGAGTGCCCATCTCACTGTGCAATGCTCTCCAGAAGTGTGAGGTGAACTGAGGACCTCAATATGATATAATGGACACCGGCACACTGTCACGACCCAAACTGGAGGATCATGACTAGCACCCGGGCCATATTTGCCGAGCACCAACATACATTTTATCTAGTCTTCTTTATTATCTTTAAGGGATAACAAGATCAATAAAATGGTAGATATGGATCATGAACATACATCACATGGGATGACTAGATTGCTAAGAAACTACGTAAAAGGTACGAGCTACAACGCTTGCCATGAAAGACTATACAACAAAAATTAGCCAACAAGGCATACCAAACTATACATGAGTCGACACCTGTCTATGAGACTCTAAAGGAGCGCAAGTAATGCAACATAGCCGGAACAGGTCCCCGACATACCCATAACATCTATAACAAAAATGCATACCAAGACCACGGCAAGTCCAGAGAAGGGATCTCGCCTATAATCGCTAAACTGGAAAGCCTATTGTGGTGGGGGAGCTGTGTCTACCTGTCTATCAAAACCTGCAGCACGACATGCAGCGTCCACAAATAAAAGGACATCAGTACGAATAAAGTACTGAGTATATAAGGCAGGAAAGCATAAATAAGAACAGTAATGTAAAGAGAGATGTAGGAGATACANATTGTGGGCATCATCATCATCATAGAACATTCACCTCTGTGGGCATCATCATTATCATATCATACCCGGCCTCAAAGAGGACTCGGTAAACCCAACTGATCAGTGGTTGCACAATAGGTGCCATACCCGGCCGACTATAGCGCGGCTCGGTAGAGTATAATCGCTACATATATATATTGCATGCAGGACTCATTGGAATCATGTTCTGAACATTACGGAGTGACGTAAGGTCAATATTCTCCGTACACATCATTAGGGCTAACTCTTCATCGAGAATCGTATAAGAATCCGGAATACCAACAACATTGATAACATAAGAATAAGATAAGCAACATCAACATCAATTGTTCCATAAGAAGGGAAACAATGTAAGTACTGCTAGTTTCTAAGAGTAGAGTATCTTTGGAAGCACGTTCATTGCATTATGTACAATCGGAGTCGTACAAAAGAAGGAAATGAATAGCTTCACATACCTTGTATATACTGTCCCAACCTCAAGCTACGCAAATTTCACAACTCCTTAATCTACAATAAGAGAAACGACACTATCGTTATCGTTTAAGCGTCATAACTATTATGTATCGACCACAACCTATTTTACGATGAAACGGACAACACCTCCCCTATTTATATGACTTCACACTAGTCAAAACAATCACCTAACAGCCCAAAAAACATCAATAATAATCATATTGAGCCTCCCAAAACAGTCCACACACAACCTAATCACTTCACACATAAGACGATCACCGTAGTCGTGTCAAACGACCCGGAAATGTTACAACGAACGACCAGCTCACAACCCTACATCTATATGGTGTTTCTCCACACCCTTCCTCCTCCAAAATGCCACAAAAAAGTATTAAAACACGCAGCCCAACAACAATACAAAGCAGTCCGCTACAAGTCAAATAACTCGAACCCACGGCTTCCGATCACCATCCCGTGAGTTATAAATATTAGGAAATATATTTATCAACCGTCCTTGATATTTAAGCACTTAAATACAGATACTTGACATTTCTTAACTGTGAAGTAACTTCAAAAACTCTAACAACAAAGAAAAAGGAGAAGCGGTATAATGACACTACATCGTAGGGATCGTTTTGATGTTATTGCTTCTCGATTTCATGCCCGGGATGATAGTCTTCTTTGAATCCCTAGTAGATACCTTGAAGTTATGTTTATGGGTGTTCTTTGGTCGTTTTATGCTGAAATATGAAGAGAAAGCCGACCTAAGACACATATATATCTATTTTGGAAAAAGTCAAAGAGGTGCTAGCTTGGCACCCTAGGATTGGTCCATCTTCCGACGCTTATATATTTTTATCCCGATGTCGTATGAACGAACGGTTAAGAGAGTTGGAAACTAAATTCCAAGATCTTCAATTTGATATATAATATGTCCCAATATGACTTCATATAACACATGAAATATATTTCTCAAAAAGCTCTAGTGATCCACCTACTTGTCACTTATGATGTTTACGCAGCCTCGCGAAATTGCAAATATATCTCTACTCCTATGTTGTATCGATGAACGGTTTAATGCGTTGGAAACTAGACTCATAAATCTCCAGTTGTGTAGGTAGATCATCCCCTAATTCCAAGTATATCGGGAGAAAATTGCAGTTACATTTAACCTAATGTTAAGCACATTATGAGTGTAACTTATGAAAACCTTTGCCAACTTTTGTTCCACTACTTGATTGAATTCAAAACGTAGAACGCAACTATCATACGATATAAATTAACTCATAGATTTAGATCCTTATCATGTAATTAACCATAGTCTCACCCTAAAGTACATGTTATTACATTCCAAACTCGTCGACTTTCGACGAAACTTATTTTCTTCAATTGGTTTAGCTTCTAAGCTTTCCAACCCTCTTGGTACTCGTTATTCATGATCTTAAATATTTGTAACCTCCAACGTAACATGATTAACTTACTTTATATTCCATCAAATAGAATCTTATTTCTGAGCTTACATCAATTGACTTACGATGTACTCTCACGTACGAAAACATGGGGTGTAACATCATTCCCCCCTTTGGAACATTCGTCCTCGAATGTTGACTAATGCACTTTTCCATATCTTAAGCAATAACTCTTACGAATAATTTAATATTGTCTTTGCCATCTAGGGAGTTGTTCGGTGAATAAATCCAAAGGCTAGAACATTCCCCCCTTTAGGCCTCTTTCTCACACCACGACTTGTGGTCGAACTCCTTTCAATGTCGTAACTATTTCTACCTTCTTTCATGCAGCCTAGACAATTCTAACCTTGAATGTGCGCCAATGCGACTCTTATCTGCTTTTTTTTTTCTTGTTAGCTTTTAACCTATCTTTAGGATTCACTTGGTGAACACATAATTGTAGTATGACAAGTTGTCCCTCTGGGCATCTATAGGTGTACTAAAGTTCTTTGTTTGGTATTTTGTTGAACTTACGACTATTTCTATATCTTGTTTCATAGCCTCAGTTATCTATGCTTATGGCTTTACCACTACTAGGTAGGTCATACTATACCATAACTCTTACTTCGGTTTATTATTATGGAGACTTGCCACCCAACTCCAGGTTTTTCTCTCACCGCTTATCCTATATGTATAAATCTAAGCCATTTAATGCTTCCTTATTACCGTCCATCTTAATAATGACAGCATAATCTCATCTCATACTTTGTAACTTTCATCCATTCATTGTTGATTCACCTTAATATTGATCTATAATCTACCACTGATAATTTAAAATCTCTTATGTAATATATCGTCACTAGGGCTTACGTCTCATCGGGGAACATCTGAAGTGATTTTCCTGATCCACTTAGGGACGATACTATAATGCAATAACTGTATTTCATAGCATCCCAATGTGATTCATCTTATGGGGGTATTCAAATCCCGTGCAGTTCATGAAATACTTGTTCTCAAAATCATTACTCAATCAAAGGTCTAAACGTCATCCTCTTATCATTTATCACAATTACACCCTTACTTTACTACCATGGTAGCATTCTATCTCTTCTAAATGCTCCTAGTTTTAAACTCCTTTGAGTTCACTCATGCTATATTGAGATTTTTATAACTGTATGGAAACCATTAGCTCTCTTATTGTGATGGGTTTAATCCCGAGGAATTACCTATTTTCGTCACCTTCTCACTCACATTTTCTTATCCTTACTCCTGCCTAGCTAAAATCTTGTTGCTCTACCATACTTTAGCTTGCGAACTACGTACATCTACTTATATTACTCGTAACCTTCCTTTCATCATGTTAGCACCATAGATTTCCTTTCACGCCTTCTCAGTTGTTTTAAATGTAAACAATTACTTTTCCTGGTCGTTCTGCCACTTGCTGCATAGATACTTGGCCTATCTTAGTGCCCATGAGTACGGGAGTTCCCTGTAACTCATAAGATCTCAATTATCAACTTTTGATTGATTTTTTCTTCTTCTTCTGTTCATTAGCTACGATAGGTGCCACTTTCTTATGAAGTGCATACAACATTATAGTGAGACTGTTGTTACAAGACCATTTCTACTTTAGGTCACTATGCTTATGTTGAAGCTTGCTTCTTTATTTCCTCAGCTAGTCTTTCGTTATAGTATTTAGGGAAGAACTTCTAACTCTTATAAAGTTGAGACCTTATTACATTGTATATCCCACGGTATTTCTGATGTTCTTACTCGCCTATCATTATCCTTAGTTACTTACCTCCATGCCCTTGTGCTTGTAGGGTTTCTTCTGAATTGAAATTTCAGCTATCTCCATTGTGGCACTCTCTTTTATTTTCGTAACACTTATATTATACCTTCTACTACCCCAACTTCTGTCTGAATATTTCTCGAGGATTACGATTTTGTATCTAAGAGCCTGAATTTCCTATGCTGGGTTTCCCTACGTTTATCATGCATGATTTACTCATTTGCCTATATCCTCCTATCTAGCCATAACTAGGCTCTTCCTGAATCAACTACTGATTACCCATTGGTCAACTCTCATATCTTTATTTTATGTAACGCCTCTTGGGTTATGTCCTTTGTCTTAACTTACCTCTTGTACGGGATCCTTATGTATCAAGTGTTCATTCCCACTTATATATCAATATCATCGAGTGCGAAACCCTTATTGATTCTCCCCAACATCATGCTTTCATAATGTTCTGGAGTTATATTATATCTGTAGGATATGAATAAATGCAATCTTATTCCTTTCACCTTTTTACCACATTCTTCCTTTACCATTCGATATTTACCTCTTCATATTTGGCATTTTGTTTCTACATCTTCACAGACATTACTCGCCTTGCGGTAACCCTTCTACACTAGGTATAATTAAATTTCGTACACACAAGGGTGACACGTGGTATAACTGGCACATATAGTCCCTTAAGCTTAACTCTGCTCATAGTGCTTGCTTTAGGGAAGCGTCTTCGTGAATGACCTTTAAAGGTTATTCTTCTATTGTTCATTCTATTATTGTCGAAACACTATCTTTGAAACGATGTCGACTATTACCAATTCCTTTGATCCCTAATTCATGTTCGATTTTTTTTTCTTGTTTACTATCCCATACTAATTTCTATTACTTGGGGGGTCTAACTTTTCCTTATGGTAATCACGTGTGAGTCACCAACTCATTTCTCGAAATGAGGGTATGGCTTTATGGCTTATACTTTTGTATTGTCTCAAGGCCTGTCTCCTCTCATTTTTTTTTCTTCACTTGATTATAGACTTTATCATTACCATATTTTGATTTAGCGCTATCAGTCATTTATCACCTCTTACTCATAATGATTAATTTACTCTCTTCTTATTCTCATGCTAATATCTCTGTCTATCGCCCTATTATAAAGACTTTAACTTGACGTTATTTCACATTTAGCTCCCCCTGCTTCATATCACTAGCTCTTCGGGATGCCTAACATTCTTCTTCTTTTTTTTTTTTTACTAGCGACTGGAGTCATACTAAGGCAAATATTTATCCCTTCTAGGATCCAAGTGCCTATCTTCTGAAATTTCTGAATATTCTAGTATTCATATCTGATTGTTCTATTCTAGAGTGACCATATGGCTATCTCCAAATGAGAACTATTACCATGTTCTGCCTTACCCTTCAAAAATGTTAAATAATGATAACAATCTATCCATAATTTTCGGTTACTTTAACCGCATCTGGATCCTGATATCCTATCCTTCTCTTAAATTATTTCAGTTAGCTCCCATTGGGCATAATTGAGATTGGTATGGACAATTGTAGATATCTCCGTTACCGTTGAAATCAACTAAAAAATGCTTATAGTTCTCTGCCAGAATTATAAATACTGATAATATTTATTAACTAGGTACTTCGTACCCTTCTTTATCTTGCCAAAACTAGTATCTACCTTCTAATTCTCTTATTTCTTTTTTTTTTTACAATATTAGTAGATAGATATTCTTTCCTTAGAGCTCCTTATTAAGAAACTAACACATCTTAGTACACACATGATCTGCTGAAGCCCTCACATTTACTCATCATAAGCATGATGCAAAATTGAGTTCCTCTAACTCAACTCTTCCACAACCACATTGCAATATCTTACCATCCATATTTCAAGATGTATGCATCGTCGTATAATAAATAAGATAGAATTGAGGAAATTAAGTTCTTACGATTGAGCTCTACCACACGATCTAGAG
>ML261782.1:0-12887 GCA_005239495.1 Nicotiana undulata
ACAACGCTGTCATGAAAGACTATACAACAAAATTATCCAACAAGGCATACCAAACTATACATGTGTTGACACCTGTCTGTGAGCCTCTAAAGGAGCATAAGTAATGCAACATAGCCGAAACAGGGCCCTGACATACCCATAACATTTATAACAAAATTGCATACCAAGACCACGGCAAGTCCGGAGAAGGGGTCTCGCCTATAACCGCTGAACTGGAAAGCCTATTGTGGTGGGGGAGATGTGTCTACCTGTCTATCAGGACCTGCAGCACGACATGCAGCATCCACAAATAAAAGGACGTCAGTACGAATAAAGTACTGAGTATGTAAGGCAGGAAAGCATAAATAAGAACAGTAATATAAAGAGAGATGTAGAAGATACAACCTGTAACATCTGAGTGCTTCTAAGAGACAGTAACATGAAATGCATGATACATATATACACATAATCTTTTTAAAACATCCACCTCTGTGGGCATCATCATCATCATAGAACATTCGCCTCTGTGAGCATCATCATCATCATCATCATCATATCATACCCGACCTCGAAGAGGACTCGGTAAACCCAAATGATCCCGTGAGTTCTAACAATTAGGAAACACATTTATCAAACATCCTTGATATTTAAACCCTTAAATACATATATTAGACGTTTCTTAGCTATTAAGTAACTTCCAAAACTCTAACTACAAAGAAAAAGAAGAGGCGGTATATACATATATACACATAATCTTTTTACAATATCCGCCTCTGTGGGCATCATCATCATCATAGAACATTCGCCTCTGTGGGCATCATCATCATCATATCATACCCGTCCTCGAAGAGGACTCGGTAAACCCAACTGATCAGTGGTTGCACAATAGGTTCCATACCCGGACGACTATAGCGCGTCTCGGTAGAGTAAAATAGGTGCATATATATATATATAATGCATGTAGGACTCATTGGAATCATATTCTGAACCTTTCGGAGTGCATAAGGTCGATATTCTCCGTACATGTTATTAGGATTGACTCTTCATCAAGAATCTTATAATAATCAGGAAGTACCAACAACATTGATAACATAAGAATAAGAGAAGCAACCTCAAAATCAATTGTTCCATAAGAAGGGAAACAATGTAAGTACTGCTAGCTTCTAAGAGTAGAGTATCTTTGGAAGCTCGTTCATTGCATTATGTACAATCGGAGTCGTGCAAAAGAAGGAAAGGAATAGCCTCACATACCTTGTATATACTGTCCCAACCTCAAGCTACGCAAATGTCACAACTCCTTAATCTACTATAAGAGAAACGACACTATCGTTATCGTTTAAGCGTCATAACTATTATGTATCGACCACAACCTATTTTACGATGAAACGGACAGCACCTCCCCTATTTATATGACTTCACACAAGTCAAAACAATCACCTAACAGCCCAAACAACATCAATAATAATCATATTGAGCCTCCCAAAACAGTCCACACACAACCTAATCACTTCACACATAAGACGACCACCGTAGTCGTGTCAAACGACCCGGAAATGTTACAACGAACGACCAGCTCACAACCCTACATCTATATGGTGTTTCTCCACACCCTTCCTCCTCCAAAACTCCACAAAACAGTAGTAAAACACGCAGCCCAACAGCAACACAAAACAGTCCGCTACAAGTCAAATAACTCGAACTCACGGCTTCCGATCACCGTCCCGTGAGTTCTAACTATTAGGAAACACATTTATCAACCTTCCTTGATATTTAAACACTTAAATACAGATATTAGACGTTTCTTAACTATGAAGTAACTTCCAAAACTCTAACTACAAAGAAAAAGAAGAGGCGGTATAATGACACTTACGTCGTAGGGATCGTTTTGATGTTATTGCTTCTCGATTTCATGCCCGGGATGATATTTTTCTTTGAAACCCTAGTAGATAGCTTGAGGTTATTCTTATGGGTGTTATCGGGTCGTTTTATTCTTAATAATGAAGAGAAAGCCGACCTAATGTTTATATATATCAAGTTTGGAAAAGTCAAAGAGGTTCTAGCTTGGCACCCTAGGATTGGTCCATCTTCCGATGCTTATATCATTTTATCCTGATGTCGTATGAACGAACAGTTAAGAGCATTAGAAACTACATTCCAAGACCTTCAATGTGGTATATAATATGTCCCAATAAGACCTCATATAATACATGAAAGGTATTGCTCAAAAAGCTTTAGTGATCCACCTAATTGTCACTTATGATGTCTGCGTAGTCTCGCGAAATTGCAAATATCTCTCTACTACTATGTTGTATCGATGAACGGTTTAATGCATTAGAAATTAGACTCATAGGTCTTCAGTTTGGTAGGTAGATCATCCCCTAATTCCAAGTATATCGGGAGAAAACCTCAGTTATATTTGACCTAATGTTAAGCACATTATGAGTGTAACTTGTGAAGACCTTTGCCAACTTTTGTTCCACCACTTGCTTGACTTCAAAACGTAGAACACAACTATAATACGATAAAAATTACCTCATAGCATAACCTCCTTATCATATAATGAACCATAGTCTCACCCTAAAGTACATGTTATAACATTCCAAACTCGTCGACTTTTGACGAAACTTATTTTCTTCAATTGGTTTAGCTTCTAAGCTTTCTAACCCTCTTGGTACTCATTATTCATAATCTTAAATATTTGTAACCTCCAACGTAACATGATTAACTTACTTGATATTCCATCAAATAGAATCTTATTTATGAGCTTACATCAATTGACTTACGATGTACTCTCACGTACGAAAACATGGGGTGTAACAGTTTCATTATTCTAATTTTTAAATTTGACCACATTTTCAAAAACTTATGTTATGCTTTTAAACTAAAATTAATTGCAGTCAATTCAACTATTAATCACAAAAAAATATTATCTTAATTGTTTGAACACATTATATCTGAATGTTGTAGTAATATTTATGTATAAAATATTCGTTTGTCCGGTTTATAAATATTAATATGACATTATTATTCTTGTTATTCAAATATTTTTTACTGATTATTTAAGGTTTTTCTTACCTTATAAATAGTTTATATACTTTATGTAAGATCTTATTTTGCCGCTTGAATTATTTAATTTTTAAACTCAATAAATCTTTAGTATCTTAAGTAAATTTTAATTTTATTTTTAACTTACTTCAAAGTATAAATAGTGTAACGACCCGACCGTTCGTTTTGAGCTTTAGCGCGTCGTTCAGCGGTTGGAAGTCATGAACAACTTCATTTCAGGTATTATGACCTGTGCGTATGGTCGAAGTTGAAATGCAGGAAGTTCGGAGTTAGATTGAAAGGGAAAATGCTCATTTCGGAAGCCTTAACTTGGAGAAACTTATTAATATTGGAATTTTGAGAAAACGACCTCGGAATCAGGATCAGAAGGTTCTAGCAGGTTCGTATGATGATTTCGAACTTGGGAATATGTCCGGATCGGGGTTAGGATAACCCGGGAGCATTTCAGCGTATATTGTGGAAGTTAGCATTTTAGAAGAAATTTCCTAAGTTTGGATTGGAAGGCATTTCAGAGATATTGATGTCCGATTGGGATTCCGAGTCTGGGAATAGCTTCGTATGGTGATTCTGGAGTTGGGAGCGCAATCAGAAGTGAATTAATATGTCTGTAGGTTATTTTGAAGTCATTTGGCTAAAGTTAGAAATTTGAAGGTTTTTGAAGCATCCGACCGGAAGTGGAAAATTTGATATCGGGTCGGAATGCAATTCCGGAAGTTTGAGCAGGCTCGTAATGACGAATATGACTTGTGTGCAAAATTTGGGATCAATCGGATATGATTGGATGGGTTTCGGCGTCGGATGTAGAAGTTTGAAATTCCAAGTTCATAAAGATGAATTTGAGTGCGATTCGTGCTTTCGGCATTGTTTGATGTGATTCGAGGCCTCGAGCAAGCCGCATTATGTTTTGGGATAGATTGGTGTGATTGGACGGGGTCCCGGGGGCCTCGGGTGGATTACAGGTGGTTAACAGATCAAGATTGAAGTTGGAAAAGAGCTGAAGTTGCTGTCATCTGGTGTGACCGCACCTGCGAGGCTTTGGCCGCAGGTGCACAGCCGCATATGCGGTTTATGGGCCGCAGGTGCGAGAAGTGGCTAGCTTGGCTGGGACCGCAGGTGCGAGGCATTTTCCGCACCTGCAAAAGCGCAGATGCGGCGTATGGATCGCAGGTGTGAGTTTTGACTGGAGTCGAGGAAGTCGCAGGTGCGAGAGTCGGGGCGCACCTGCAGAAGCGCAGGTGCGAGAGGTGGACCGCAGGTGCAGATATCAGGCATGGGCAGATTGTTTTTAAACCGTGAAGTTTTCATTTCTTCTCCTAATTTTCATATGATATGGGCGATTTTGGAGAGCATTTCAAGAGGGGTTTAATCAAGCATTAGAGATAAGTTGTTTCTACTCATTTCTAAGATTAAATACATGATTTTTACATGGTTTTGATATGAGAAATTGAGGGAAATTTGGGAATTTTGAAGAAACCTAGAAAAGTTGATAAATTGGATTTTTAGCCACGAATTTGAGCATGAATATTTGAGTAAAATGTATATTTGAACTATTAAAACTATAGGTAGAGTTTATCTTCGGAAATTTCGGAATCCGGGCACGTGGGCCCGAGGGCATTTTGGTCAATTCACTGAGCGGAGCTGGGAAATTATATAATTTGGATTTGTTACCAATAATAGAGTATATTTTCATTGATTTGTCGTTATTCGGATAGTTTGGGGGCGTTGTGCATCCATCGGAGTCGTCGGAAGGGCTTGGAAGCCGGTTATGAATCTTCGGAGCGAGGTAAGTCTCCTTTCTGACTTTGTGAGGGGGAATTGTCCCCCCTAAGTGAACTAAATGAATATATGCTATTACTTGCGGGGGCTACGTACGTACGAGGTGATGGGAGTCCGTGCGTAGCTACTGTCATGCCATGTCCGGGTAGTTTTGGACCCACTAGCATGCTTTACTTGTTGTCCTGTTGAATTTATCAATGATATTAGCCTGGTGAGATGATCGAGTTAGTGATTGAATACTAAAAAGGTTAGAACTTATTTTCCTTAATCAAATGAGAAAAGAATGGATCCTTCCTTGTATAATTGTGTTCCTGATAAGGTTATATTATTGAACATTATTAAACTTGGCAAATGAATTTCAAACATGATTTAAATACTATCTTCAGGTTCACCTAAAGAGAATTTTAGCATTTTCCTGAGAAGTTGTTTCTTGATAAACATGTGAATTTATTATGTGAATACGTGTACATATGAGCACCTGAGTTGCAGGTATGATTCGCGAGCAGTTTAGCCTTATTATTATGTTGACCGCGTCGCATGATCGATTCACGAGCAGGGAAAATAGATGCATCTATGGTTCGAGCCGTTCGACCCTCGGCAGTGCACAATTTATTATTGTTGGTCCCCGTCGTTCGACCCTCGGCATTCTTGATTTCGCATGTTAAATGCTGCGTATTTTTTGTGATTTACACATGATAAATGCTGTATATTTTCCTGTGATTTATACATGTTTATTTGCCTAAGTATATTATGAGTTGCCAGATAAAAATGAAGGAGGACTTATGGGAAAAGTGTGGGACAAACTGATATTTATTGATAATTCTTATCTCTGATTATTGTTTATTTGATTAAGATACTTATGCTTAGCACCTCACTTGATCATATTTATCCGACTTATAGCAAGTGTCTAATTGACCTCTCGTAACTACCTCTTTGAGGTTAGGCGGGATACTTACTGAGTACACGTTGTTTTTGTACTCATACTACACTTGTTGTGCATTTTGTTGCACAGGTACTTTCATAGCAGTGGTTGACTTGGAGACTTAAACGGGCTGCATCATCCGGAGGCGTTCCGCAGCTGACAGAGTGTCACGACCCAAAACCTATGGGTTGTGATGGCGCCGGACACACTGTCAAGCAAGCCAATCCCTAAACCAGTTCAAACAACTTCTTGCTTACACTTTCAAATTCATGTCTTTTTCTGCATTTATAATCAAATAATAAAGCAAATGCTCGTAAACTAAATACGGCGGATAATCCACTTAATGCAGTACAAGAAATACCAACACTTTTCCAGAACCCGGTGACAGAAGTACATGAGCAATTTCTAAGAATTTATACAATTATACGACTCTTGTCCGAGAATTTAAATTGGACAAAGGTAATAAAGACAAAAGCGTAGGGACATAGAAGAGAGACTCTGCCAGCTGCGGAACGCCACGGAACAATGCAGCCTGAGTAAGTCTCCGAATCAATCACTGCACTATGAGGGTACCTATGCAACAAAATGCACATAAAGTGTAGCATGAGTACATATACATATATATGTACCCGAAATTTCTCGAAGATAAATTCTACCCATAACTTTACTAACTCAAATATACAATTTGTTACAATTTCATGCTCAAATTCATGGCTAAAATCAAATTTTATCAATTCTAGGTTTTCTTCCAAAAATCCCAATTGTCCCACAATTTTTCATGTTTAATCTCATGTATAAACCTTGAATTAACTTGTAAATGAGAAGGAACCACTTACCTCTTGATGCTTGATGAAAATCACCCTTTGAAATCCTCCAAAATCGCCCCAACCAAGTGAAGTAATGAAGAAAAATGAGCTAAACCCGCTAAAATATCATTCTGCCAGAATATTTACTCATCGCAATCGTGGAAAATGCTTCGCGATCGTGGAGAATAATTTTCCAGCCCAAAATTTGCTCTTCGCGATCGCGGAAAGAGCTTCGCGATCACGGAGAACAATTGCCTAGCCTGCCCGGACAGCCTCCAGTAGAATAGTGATAACCTTTTGCACACAACTCCAAATGACAAATGGTTAATTGTTCCGAAACCTAGACTCAAAGATCTACAATTTTCATGTGTTGGTCATCTTCCAATTCCTTATAGATGTCTAGATATAATCTGGCAAAGTCAACCCATGTGCCATACAACCTTCTTCTTCATCTTCCCGTACACCCTGTAGTGTAACAGACATATCTCTTTGTACACAAGTCTAAATCATGAATGCTTTACTTTTCTAGAAACTAGACACAAAGGGATAGAACTTTCATTTTTGTACAATCTCATAATTCCTTATAGATTGTGAGATATGAGCCTCCGAAGTCGAGTCAGTGCAGCAGAACATTTACTCTACGCGATCGCGAAAGGCTTTCCGCGATCGCGATTCACTGGCCCGCTTCTCACATTTTACTCACCGCGATCGCGACCAATTCCCCGCGATCGCGTAGAACACTGCTGTAGCAAAAAACCAGCAGTTATAAATGGCCTAGAAATTGTCCGAAACCACCCCGAAACTCACCCGAGCCCCTCGGGACCCCGTCCGAACATACCAACAAGTCTGGAAACATATCACGGACTTAGTCGAGGCCTCAAATCACATCAAACAACGCCGAAAACACGAATCGCGCAAGAATTCAACTTTATGAACTTTGAAATTTCTAACTTTTACATCCGATGCCGAAACCTATCAAATCACGTCCGATTGACCCCAAATTTTGCACACAAGTCACATTCGACATTACGGACCTGCTCCAACTTTCGGAATCGCATTCCGACCGCGATATCAAAATTTCCACTTCCGGTCGGATTTTCTCAAAAACCTTCAAATTTCTATCTTTAGCCAAATGACTTCAAAATGACCTACGGACCTCCGAATTCACTTCCGATCGCGCTCCCAACTCCAGAATCACCATACGAAGCTATTCCTAGACTCGGAATCCCAAACGGACATCTATAACACTGAAATGTCTTGCAACCCAAATTTATGGAATTCTTCTAAAATACTAACTTCCACAATACACGCCGAAACGCTCACGGGTTATCCAAAACCCGTTGCAGACATACGCCCAAGTCCGAAATCATCATATGAACCTGTTGAAACCTTCAGATCCACATTCTGAGGTCGTTTACTCAAAATTCCAGTCTTACTCAATTTCTTCAACTTAAGGCTTCTAAAATGAGAATTTTCCTTTCAATTTAACTCCGAACCTCCTGAATTTCAACTCTGACCATACACACAAGTCATAATACCCGAAATGAAGTTGTTCATGACTCCCAACTGCTGAACGACGCGCTGGATCTCAAAACGATTTGTCGGGTCGTTACATTCTCCCCCCCTTAAACAGACGTTCGTCCTCGAACGTGCCATGAACTGCTCCAGAATTATCTGAAATCACTCTTTAACACCTCGTGCACCTGCCCGTGCTGCCACAACCCGGTTGACCATATAAGCTTGATCAAATCTGAAAATATCCTCCTTTATTCATACAATAAGCTCCGAACTTAGTTCTAACTCTTAAATTCTCTGCCAGGCCTGTTTCTAACATTTGAACATCGTATCAACTACCACACAAGGCACCAGAACACAACTGCGTGCCTTTGCTGAATCAGCACCATACACTTCATAGTTCATCATCTGACCACAATAACGCTCCCTGAACCTTAATAGCCAGAATTCTGCAAACTTGATGCTCTCAAGGCACCTTATCAGATACATTCATACATTCTGCCATAACGCTAACGATATCACCACAACAGAGGAGATGTGTAGGAATTCATAACCAACTGCAGAGTTAACTAAACATTAAAATCCTTCCTCCTGACTAAGATCATCATCCCATTGCAACCAATAATGGTGATTGTCCTGTAATAGACTTGCATAGTCCTATCACACCGATCCCAAATTTATAATCTCGTCTCACCCAGTACAAACTGCTCAGATAACCAATCACCCCAGGCATAACCAACAGTCCCACACGATGCCATAATGCGCCAATAGGCCACAATTCAAACACGACACATAAGGAAACGACATCAGGAAGGGACTACCTGACTCGCGCTATAAACATGAACTTTCCTCAGAGAAATAGGAAGTAAAACACTAGAATAATCATTATAGGAGTCTTGCTCAACATCACACTGTTGCGACGCGCAACCCGATCCAAATAACATACCTGTGGCAGCGTGCCACCCGATCCCCTCATAAGATTTACATAAGGAAATATACACTGAGCTGAATTGCTTACTATTACAAGTCACTGAATATCGGTCCCAAGCACGCTAAGTGCATATTACCATTCTGAGGAGAGTGATAGAGCCATATGCTACAAAACTCCAGCACGACTGAGGTGCGATTTATAATCTGAATCTTAGGAGCCATCCTGCTCACATAATCTTGTCACTACGCGGAACCTTAACACATTAGAAATTATCAAGCCGTTTCACAACTCACACGGCACAATCACAATATCACATGAATTTGACGAAGACGGGACAACACCTGATATCCCAATACCCCTCCTTGAGGAGTGCCATACTGAAATGAACACCTCTGACTCGCATGAAGCCCAAAATCTTGTTTAAGTCCATTCACTCACTTCAGGCCGATTCTGCTCGCATTGAACTAGGCTGATAGCCTTACCTGGGTCTAAACAACCCGCTTGCTTTTTCTTATACACACGAGAACAACCATCATAGCCGAGATAAAAACCCCACAATCCACAACCGACTGAGTCGAACGCCTTCCAGGCATAAATTCTCAATTAAGCAATATTACACTCCTTTATACTTGGTCTAATTCTTCAACCAATCAGGTGACTACATGCCACACTTATGCAANATCACCAAACACCGAACACAGATGACACTGAAGACAATATCAGTTTATTCTAATCATTTAAATCCTTTGGTCTTGCTCCTTCGTGCATCATGACATCCTTGTTAACACCGAACCGCAAATCTCGATTCTTACGTCCAGTTACATACTGCTAACTGCACCTAACATGCCAATATGAAATAGCGCAAGAATTCCATCATGATTCCTAAGCCAATATAAGGGTGAACATTCCATCATGTAGAGTCTTTACTTGCCTCAATTCCTGATAACCATAACAACACACAAGTGAGCTCCCACAATCACAATACATGCAAATCCTTAAGTAGTGGTCTGAACCGCCATAACCCTTCTGGGACCCGCCTACACCTGACAGGCCATAGCACTTGAATGCTTCCAACTGAAATCTACTACGACGACTGACATGCCCCACACCTATCTGCACAGACCGTACATGTACTCAATCATGCCGAAGGAACTGATCATTGCCGTACTTGTGCCATTTCAACCATGGCTAACCAATCTATCTTCTTTTAATCATCTTTAGTTGCCTCAAAGGTAATAGTAACTTCCTTCAACTCATAGCATCTCAACCCTCACTCATCCCGAGTGACCTTGATTCACGAGACCATGCTGCCTAAATTCCGCAACCCGTCTCACAACCTCCTGATAATCTTTCTACAACTCGGAGTTTATTTCTCTCACTCCTCCAATACTATCCTGTGTGCTGAAATAACATAGGACACTCCAACCATTTTCCTTCTCCTCAAAGATTATGCTGCAAAAGCTCGATTCTCAATCATACGGCTGCCTGAAACCCTTAATTACCACAGTTTCTAACCTTTGAATTCACTAGGACCACTGCTGAGAGTCACCCACTCTGACTGGCCCCGAATACAATCAACTCCAAGGCTCTTCTAGCACATGAACATGCTCTCAATGAAGAACGTGACTGAGTCACTTCCCTTACAACTTGCCTATGCCTTAAGCAAAAATTCTAAATCTTCCATAGTCTAACCCTGGTCCAATAGGACCAAGTTCGTACACATTTATCGAATGCCATACTCAATTACCGCTTTACTCCTTTCTCTTAGTTGTAACAAGTTTCCAATACACTGACAATCCGCAATCCCATGAGGACACAACCTTACAACCCAGCTGCAGGTGGTGGGACTCCCCGACTTAGCCCGAATCTACTCCCTGCACCACTCCAGACACTGCTGAGATCTTTTCTTCTTTGTTGACATGACCTTGCTCAACCAATTCATCCAATTCCTCTGAATTTCCCCATTAGCATCCCCCAAATACTCGAATCCTCTAGCACTACTCGCACCTTCTGCCTCCTACCGTCTAGCCACTAGGATCCCTCGCAGAAACTTGCCAACCCCACTACCACTATCCTACTCACAGAAGATAACCCACCTGTGGAAACTCAGCAACCGACACCTTCCACTACTCTGTGAGGCACACTTTCTACGACATCGAGACCCCCATCCTAATCTTGTCCTCATTCACCGACTTCACTTGTCCGTCCGCTCCTCAGAGACATCCACCATGCGCGTGACAACAACTTCTGATTCCAAGCTATGCTGCATCCTTCTTCATCCCAACAACTCCTCTCGGTGGCATCTAACCTTCCGCCGAATAACCAACATTTCGGTTTAATCTTGTGGACCTACTCCCTGTCCACAAAATTTCTCAAATCACTTCAACTCCTCCCTAAGGCAGGCAACCGCCTTACCAATGAACTCATAGGCTATACTGCCACTTCTTACTTAGTTGGACTCATTCCTTTAGGCAAGTACCCGACTTCCTTCTCTGATGCCTGGCATTTAGAGATTTAGCCGCTACCTGACACTTTTCACATGGCTCCCTTCATCGCATGCTTCTCAGTTGCGACCTCAATTCAATATCATTCTGTAGCTCTTGAACCATCAGATCACCACGACTTCAAACTCTCTGATGATAATCTTTCTTGAGCTACCTTCAATAGAAATACTCATTCAATACCTTAACCACCGCACACCACGGTCTATAACAGCTGCTTCTTCAACACTGCTTCACAACACTCTAACCCAAGGCAACCGAAGAACTATAGCACCGGCGAACTTAACATGTTCTATTCGATCAAACATCAGTACCACAACACGGGTGAATACTCCACCTTGCTTGCTAACACCAAGCTTCATTACTTTTATCACCCAAGCCTGACCATTTATAGTTCAATTGCCTTTCCTCCGCCGGAACTAAAACACTAAAATCTCGAATTCACACTCTAGGAAGACCCCCCTTCAATCCAATCATCACCCTCATCCTACGGGCAAACATTCTACCATCATATCGGCATCATGCGATAACCAGTCGAGAACATCATCACCATCTGAGCATAGCCTCAAGGCTCTCAGAAACACAACTACTGAGCTGAAATAACATAATATTCTTCTGCAGGGCGACAACAACAGTCCAATCGACTATGCATGGAAAACATCACACACCGTATCTGTAGCCCCATTACAATTCCTCAAACTCTCGATTCATAGCAAGAGCTTCGCGACGCGTAAGATTGAGTGGGAAGAAACATAGGCATAAGCTTTTAAAGGAATCAAATCGCACGATGAGGAATCAAGAAGGGAAGTACTCCTAACAGCCCTGTAGCCTCTCGAAGATAAGTACAGACGTCTTCGTACCGATCCGCAAGACTCTACTAGACTTGCTCATGACTCATGAAACCTAGGGGAACCTTGAGATCTGATACCACGTCGTCACGACCCAAAACCTATGGGTTGTGATGGCGCCGGACACACTGCCAAGCAAGCCAATCCCAGAACCAGTTCAAACAACTTCCTGCTTACACTTTCAAAATCATGTTTTTTTCTGCATTTATAATTAAATAATAAAGCAAATGCTCGTAAACTAAATACGGCAGATAATCCACTTAATGCAGTACAAGAAATACCAACACTTTTCCAAAACCCGGTGACAGAAGTACATGAGCAATTTCTAAGAATTTATACAATTATACAACTTTTGTCCGAGAATTTAAATTGGACAAAGGTAATAAATACAAAAGCGTAGGGACATAGAAGGGAGACTCTGCTAGTTGCGGAATGCCACGGAACAATGCAACCTGAGTAAGTCTCCGAATCAATCACTGCACTATGAGGGTACCTGTGCAACAAAATGCACAGAAAGTGTAGCATGAGTACATATACATATAT
>ML261787.1:0-48013 GCA_005239495.1 Nicotiana undulata
AACTAACTTTTGATGTTGAAATATGGTGTAATCCATTTGCAAGACTTTAAATAAACTAGGGTTAATATTAAAACCATATAAGAGTATTTTACAGAACATAAACCACTTGAAACAACATCCCACACGAGCTGGAACCACCCAAAAGTCAGCAACAACCAGAAGAACAAGAAACTTACTAGCGCGACGGGATTCCCGACACTTGATTTGTGTTGTTTGCCCTTTGTTTGGGTCTTGTATCATGAGAGAACTTTGAGAAAGTGTTTTAAGGTGTATAGGGTCTGAATATACTGAAACTAAACGAGTTAAAACGGGGGTTGAGGCGTCTTATGTATATCAACATATCTAAACCACCTATGTGGGTCCCATAGAGAGCTACTTGGCGCAGTCTCACTAAAACACAAATATATCTCTACTCCGACTTCGTATAGACGAACGATTTAGTGCGTTGGAATCTAGACTCATAGATATTCAATTTTCTAGGTAGATCATCCCCTAATTCCAAGTATATTTGGAGAAAATAGCAGTTACATTTGACCTAAATTTCAGCACATTATGAATGTAACTTGTGAAGACCTTTGCCAACTTTTGTTCCACAACTTGTTTTACTTCAAAACGTAGCACACGAATATCATATGAAAAACATAACCCATAGCATAAACTCCTTATCATGTAATGAACCATAGTCTCACCCTAAAGTACATGTTGTAACATTTCAAACTCGTCGACTTCCGACGAATGTTATTTTCTTCAATTGGTTTAGCTTCTAAGCTTTCCAATCCTGTTGGTACTCTTTATTCAAGATCTTAAATATTTGTAATATCCAAGGTAACATTATTAACTTACTATATATTCCATCAAATATAATCTTATTTTTTAGCTTAATCAATTGACTTACGATGTACTCTCATGTACGAAAACATGGGGTGTAACATCCACGAAACCCTAATTTTCTATATCTTGATCTTTCTTAAAGACCTGTTCTATATTTGCAACATTATGAGGTTTATCTATGATTTTCTCCGGAAAATTTCATCTTTTAAACAACTTCAAAACTATGGTTTTTCGACCCTGTTCTCAAAACTGTTTTCCTTTCAATTTTTATGATGACCCAAAAGGTCATCCTAAGTAAATTCAGCTAAATCTGTGTTCCGAGGCTCCGAAAGCCTCCGTTAATCTCACCTCGAAATGCTTGCGCAACCCGGGCGTGTAGCCGGGAAGCTTCTATGTGAAAAATTTGATGAAAAGGGATTTTTGTAATAATTAAATGAATAAAGTTGACATTGGTCAACATTTTTGGTAAATGGACCCGGACCCGTGTTTTGACGGTCCTGGAGGGTCCGTAGGCAAATATGGGACTTGGGCGTATGCCCGAAATCGAATTCCAGAGGTCCCAAGCCCGAGATTTGAATTTGTCACGACCCGAAATCCCACCTTCGGGCCATGACTGCGTCTAACGTTGAACCCGCTAGACAAGCCAACGTTTGAACTAAATAAAACTCATTAACAACTAAAGTGAACAAGATAACTATGGCATCAATGGCCCACAATATGAAGGTTAACAAATTACCAAAAATAATATAGCAACTTCGAAATAAAACCCATGTACAACTCCCAGAACTGGTGTCACATACTCACGAACTGTCTACAAGATTAGTAAAACAAAGGTCTGAAAATAAGTGCATAGGACTGTCTTTGAACTATCAAATAAGACAGAGCTGAAAGTGAAGAGTATAAGGTGACGCCAAGTCCCACGAACGTCTGTGGGTCTACCTCGATGTCTCATGTGTGAACTGATGGGATGCTCCGACCGTCAGTGACTACCGGGTCTGGCTGCGTAGTCTGCACGACATAAAAAAGTGCAGGTGTAGCATAAGTACAACCGACCCCATGTACTGAGTAAGTGCCGAGCCTAACTTCGGCGAAGTAGTGACGAGGCTAGGACCGGCAACAATATATGTACCTGTGCAATTCTATATAATAACAGGAAAATATCGACGGAAATAAGCAAGTAAGACAGATACGGGGAGAACATGCTGGGGGTAAAAGGGACAACAAAATGCTAGCACGGTAGAACAGGGTAATAACTGAAATGTAAAAGTAAAAGCAGGAATTTAACTTCTCAAACAGATAATGAACAGCAAAAGGCACGGCATGTCCCCTCGTGCATAACCTCATAATCACTCGGCACGGAATGTCCATTTGTGCGTAAATAGTAACACTCGGCACGGAATGTCCCCTCGTGCAATAAATAATCAACGATCAACACGGCATGTCCCCTCGTGTGATAAATAATAAACAATCAGAACGGCATGTCCCCTCATGCGATAAATAATAAACGATCAACACGGCATGTCCCCTCGTATGATAAATAACAAACAATCAGCACGACATGTCCCCTCATGCGATAAATAATAAACGATCAACACGACATGTCCCCTCGTGTGATAAATAACAGACAATCAGCACGACATGTCCCCTCGTGCAATAAATAATAAACGATCAACACGACATGTCCCCTCGTGTGATAAATAACAGACAATTAGCACGGCATGTCCCCTCGTGCGATAAATAATAAACGATCAACACGGCATGTCCCCTCGTGTGATAAATAACAAACTATCAGCACGGCATGTCCCCTCGTGCGATGAATAATAAAAAGGCAACAATATAATGTTAAAATCAACAATAAGAAGTCTCAAGTGTATGGAAATACTCAATAAAATTCTTTTGTCCCGGCAAGGAGAAATCATCAATTAATAACTCAACAAACGCCCGGCAAGGGTCTCAGCTATAACCAAACTCGCATCAGAAATACAGTTTCAACAGTAAAAGCCTCAACTGAAACAAATGACACANCGGTACGATTCATCACAATTGACTAACGGGCATGCTTGACCGCAACATATAGGCACTCGTCACCCCGCCTATACGTTGGACATGAATTACACATAAAAAATAAGACTCTATACCCGAATCCCTCAAGCTAAGGTTAGGCGAAACACTTACCTTGGCTTCAAAAATGCAAGTCAAGCCTCAATCACAGCCTTGCCTTTAGAATCCGACTCCGGAACGGTATTATCTATACATAATCAACCCAAGCATATCAATAATGGCTCAATAAATCAAACCCATAGCCTAATCATTTTTTTGAAAGCATTCTTCCTAAGATTCCAAAATTTGACCCCGGGCCCGCTTGGTCCGAACACGAGGCTCGGACCAAAAACCGATCACCCATAACCCCACGAGTTAGAATATATAATTTGTTTTAAGATTCGACCCCAAATTGAGGTTGAATCACCCAAAATTCTCAAAAACCCAACTCTACCTAAAATCCCTAATTCCTATTTTGATTCCATTTTTTTAGCCCTAGGTTCTAGTGATTGATGAAGGAAAATGGTAGAGATTAGAGTTAAGATCACTTACCCAAGTGTCTATGGAAGAAAACTCGCTTGAGGATCGCCTATGGGGTGTTGGAGAGGAAGAAGATGGTGAAAAAATGATAATCCCGTAATAGTATTCTGTTTTTGACTTAAGGAATTAACTGGGCGATTTTGTTCATCGCGATCGCAAGAAGAGGGCTGCGATCGCGGAGAGTCTGGTCCTAACTCACTGCGATCATAGAAGAGGAGTCGCGATCGTGCATCATAGCTTAGCTGACCCTATGTGATCGTAGGAAGAGGTTTGCGATCGCGGAACACTAGGACGTCACACAATGCGATCGCGGGTCAAGGGATGCGATCGCGGGTCGAAGGGCTGCGATCGCAGAGAAGAAAACACCAGACACTAAAAACAAGTCCAAAACACAAGATTTTTGACTCTTTAACATCCCGTTAGCTACCCGAAACTCACCCGAGCCCTCGGGTCTCAAAACCAAAAGCACACACGACTCCCAAAACATCCTACGAACTTATTCAAGCATTTAAATTACCAAAATATCATCAAGAACATCGAATCAAACCTCAAAACTCTTAGAATTTTCTCAAATTCCTTAAACTTCTAAATTTCCCATTTTTAATCCGAATCACGTTGTTTCAAGTCCGTTTCACACCAAATTTCACAAATAAGACAAATAACATATAATAAACCTGTTCCGGGCTCCGAAACCTTAATACGGGCCCGGTAACACAGTTTTCACTTAATAGTTCATTTTCAAATTCCTTTATTATTTCCAGAAAACAATTTTCTTTAAAAATTCATTTCTCGTGCTTGGGACATCGGAATTCGATTCCGAGCATACGCCTAAGTCCCCTATTTTCCTACGGGCCTTCCGGGACAGTCACATCAGGGGTTCGGGTCCATTTACGAAAAATGTTGACCAAAGTCAACTTTATTCATTTAATTATCAAAAATTTCCATTTTCATCAAATTCAAACATACAAACTTCTCGGCTACACCCCCGGGCTGCGCACGCATATCGAGGTGAGACTAATGGAGGCTTTCGGGGCCTCGAAACACAAATTTAGCTAGAATTACTTAGGATGACTTTTTGGGTCATCACAATCTCCACCTCTAAAACAAATGTTCTTCCTTGAACGGACATAAACGGGGATAACGACTCCTCATATTGGACTCAGACTCCCAAGTAGCTGCCTCGGTAGGCTGACCTCTCCACTGCAAGGATAACTCTTCGACCTCAATTGACGAACCTGCCTATCTAATATAGCTACTGGTTCCAACTGGACGCCGCTGAAGTCAAGAACATGAGATGGATCCGCAATAAACTTCCGGAGCATGGATACATGAAACACTGGATGTACTGGTGATAAATGTGGTGGCAAGGCAAGTCTGTAGGCCACCTCTCGTACCTTGTCCAAAATCTCAAATGGACCAATATACCTAGGGCTCAACTTGCCCTTCTTTCCGAATCTCATCACGCCCTTCATAAGCGACACTCGAAGGAACACCTGGTCTCCTACCATGAAAGCCAAATCTCGAACTCTGCGATCTGCATAACTCCTTTGCCTGGACTGAGTTGTACGAAGCCTATCCTGAATAATCTTTACCTTATCCAAGCATCTTGGACTAGCTTAGAACCCAATAACCTAGCCTCTCCGGGCTCAAACCATCTGATTGGAGACCGACATCACCTACCATACAACGCCTCATACAGAGCCATTTGAATGCTCGACTGGTAACTGTTGTTGTAGGAAAACTCTGCTAAAGGCAAGAACTACTGATCCCATGAACCACAAAAATCAATGACACAAGCTTGTAACATATCCTCCAAAATCTGAATAGTACGTTCGGACTGTCCGTCCGTCTGGGGATGAAATGTTGTGCTCAACTCAATCTGTGTGCCCAACTCTCGCTGAAATACTCTCCAGAAATGAGAGGTAAACTGCGTACCTCGGTCTGATATGATAGATAAGGGCAGACCGTGCAATCTAACAATCTCTTTAATATAGATCTGATCTAACTTCTCCGCTTAAAATGAAACCGCCACCGGAATGAAATGTGCTGACTTGGTCAGCCTATCTACCACAGCCCATACTGCATCAACCATCTTCTGGGTCCGTGGAAGTCCAACAACAAAATCCATCGTGATACGCTCCCACTTCAACTCGGGAAGCTGAATCTGCTGCATCAAACCACCGGGTCCTTGGTGCTCATATTTAACCTACTGACAATTCAAGCACCGAGCCACATAAGCCACAATATCCTTCTTCGTTCTACGCCACCAATAATGTTGTCGCAAGTCCTGGTACATCTTCGCGACGCCCGGATGAATGGAATACTGAGAACTATGGACCTCCTGCAATATTAACTCACGAATGCCATCAACATTAGGAACACATATACGACCCTGCAATCTCAATACTCCCTCAGCATCAACTGTGACCCGCTTGGCACGTCCGTACCGAACCGCATCCCTAAGAGCACACAAATGATGATCCTCATAATTCCTGGCGCGAATACGATCATACAATGAAGAACGAGCACCGGTATGGTCCAAAACACTGCCACCCTCAGAAACCTCCAATCTGACAAATCGATTGGCTAACGCCTGAACATCAAAATCCAAAGGTCGCCCTCCAACTGATAGGTAAGCCAAACTACCCATGCTGACTGACTTCCGGCTCAAAGCATCGGCCACCACATTGGACTTTCCCGGATGATAGAGAATAGTAACATCATAATCCTTCAGTAACTCTAACCATCTCCTCTGCCTCATGTTCAACTCCTTTTGCTTAAACAAGTATTGAAAACTCTTGTGATCAGTGAATAACTCACACGGTACCCTATACAAATAGTGCCTCCAAATCTTCAAGGCATGAACAATAGCTGCAAGTTCCAAATCATGGACCGGATAGTTCTTCTCATGAATCTTCAACTTACGTGAAGCATATGCTATAACCTTCCTATCCTGCATCAACACTGCACCAAGCCCAACTCTCGAAGCATCACAATACACGGTATAAGAACCTGAACCTGTGGGCAGTACCAACACTGGTGTTGTGGTCAATGTTGTCTTGAGCTTCTGAAAGCACGCTTCACACTCCTCCGACCATCTGAACCGAACACTCTTCTGCGTCAACTTGGTCATAGGGGCTGCTATAGATAAAACCCCTCCACGAACCGGCAATAATAGCCTGTTAGGCCCAAGAAACTCCAAATCTCTGTGGCTGATGTGGGCCTAGGCCAATCTCTAACTGCTGAAACTTCTTCGGATCCACCTGAATTCCCTCTACCGATACAACGTGGCCCAAGAATGCCACAGAACTCTGCCATAACTCACACTTAGAAAAATTGGCATACAACTGTCGATCCCTCAGAACCTGAAGGAAGACTCTAAGGTGTTGCTCATGCTCCTCTCGGCTGCGAGAGTATGTCAAAGTATCATATATGAAAATCATAACAAACGAGTCCAAATAAGGCTTGAATACCCGATTCATCAATTCCATAAAAGCAGTGGGGGCATTAGTCAATCCAAACGACATGACCAAAAACTCATAATGCCCATAACGAGTGCGAAAAGTTGTCTTAGGCACATCATAAGCCCTAATCCTCAGTTGATGATAACAAGACCTCAAGTCTATCTAAGAGAACACCGTAGCACCTTGAAGCTGATCAAATAATTCATCAATCCTCGGCAAGGGATACTTGTTCTTGATATTAACCTTATTCAACTGCCGGTAGTCAATACACATCCTCATTGAGCCATCTTTCTTCTTCACGAACAATACTGGAGCACCCCAAAGAGAAACGCTAGGCCTGATGAAGTCTTTATCTAACAAATCCTGTAATTGTTCCTTTAATTCCTTCAACTCTGGCGGAGCCATACGGTACGGGGGAACAGAAATGGGCTGAGTGCCCTCAGCTAACTCAATACAAAAATCAATATCCCAATCGGGTGGCATACCCGACAGGTTAGTAAGGAATACCTCTGAAAACTCACGAACCACGGGCACGGATTCTACAAAAGGGACCTCAGCACTAGAATCACGAGCATTGGCCAAATAGGCCAAACAACCCTTCTCGACCATGCGCCGAGCCTTCATATAAGAAATAACTCTACCAGAAGAATGACTAGGGGTCCCTCTCCACTC
This sequence comes from Nicotiana undulata, assembly GCA_005239495.1. NCBI lineage: Eukaryota > Viridiplantae > Streptophyta > Magnoliopsida > Solanales > Solanaceae > Nicotiana > Nicotiana undulata. The sequence goes on from ML261787.1 coordinate 7,548, forward strand.
TAAACGAGGCACACTTGGCAAGGCCAAGGTCACTGTCTTGACATGACAATCCATAATAGCATGATAGGGAGATAGCCAATCCATCCCCAATATAACATCAAAGTCAACCATATCAAGAAGCAAAAGATCAACTTGAGTCTCCAGACCACCAATAACTATTATGCAAGCACGGTAGACTCGATCTACCACTATAGAATCACCTACCGGTGTAGACACATGTACAGCAGTACTCAAGGAATCACGGGTCATACTCAAATAAGGGGAAAAATATGAAGACACATAGGAGAATGTAGAACCCGGAACAAATAACGCCAAAGCCTCTCGGCTACAAACTGAAACCGTACCTGTAATAACTACATCAGAAGCCTCAGCATCAGGACGAACAGAAAAAGCATAACACCGGGGCTGAGCCCCTCCAACCTGTATATCTCTGGGTCTACCTGCTATGGGCTGACCTCTACCCCTCATGGCCTGCCCTCCACCTCTATGAGTCTGACCTCCACCTTTGGCACCACGACCACCCCTAGCTGGCTAAGGGGGATAGGGTGCACCTGGTGCTGGAACCATGGCACGGGAACCCTTATACTGAGAACCACCAAAACCTCAGGGCATAACCTGGAAATATGCCCCATACCACCGCAAGTGAAGCAAGACTTTGGCTGCTGAGAATACTGACCCTGGAACTGTCCCTGACGACCAGAATGACCACCCTGATAGCTCTGAATCAGCGGTGAACTGATGGGAGCTGAAGGTGCACTGCGGGATAATTGGAATACCGACTGATAAGGCCTAGGGGGATGACCTCTACTAATGGAATCTCTGCCTCCAGATGAGGCACCACTAAAACGGCCCAAATGACGAGGTCTCTTGTCAGACCCCTGTCCACCACCCTGGGATAATACCATCTCAATGCGCCTGGCCACGTCGGCTGCATCCTGAAAGGAGATATCAGTACCCGTGTCTCTGGCTATCTGAAGTCTGATGGGCTCAGCTAGACCCTCTATAAATCTTCGAACTCTCTCCCGATCAGTGGGGAGTATCATAATGGCATGCCTGGCCAGCGTAATGAACCTGGTCTCATACTGAGTGACGGACATGGAGCCCTATTCTAGACGCTCAAGCTGCCTCCGAAGATCCTCTCTCTGAGTAACTGGAAGGAACTTCCCCAGGAACAACTCAGAGAACTGAGCCCAAGTCAGAGGTGCAGACCCAGCTGGTCATGGTCAAGCAGTAATCTCTCCACCAAGTCTTGGCGGTTCCAGAAAGACGAAATGTAGCAAAATCAACTCCATTGGACTCCACAATTACCATGTTCCGAAGAACCTCATAGCAGCTGTCTAAATAGTCCTGGGGATCCTCTGATGGTGCACCAGTAAATATAGTAGTGAATAACTTGGTGAACCAATCCAACCTCCATAGAGCGTCTACTGACATGGCTGCTCCCTCAACTGCTGGTTCCACAATACCCGACTGAACTACTCCGGCCGTCTGAGGTGCCGGAGTCTGGAACTGAGTGGCAAACTGCTCTGGCGTGTGAATAGCAGGAGTCTGGGTCCCTCCGCCATCCTGAGATCCAGATTGTGCAGTAGGAAGAAGACCGTCTTGAGCCACACTTTCCATGAGTCCCACTAAGTGGACTAGAGCGTCCTGAAGCACTGGGGTGGCAATGAACCCCTCTGGGACCTGAGCTGGTCCAACTGGGACTGTCTTCGTAGGAACCTCACCGGCTAAGTCTGCTTGTGGGTCCTCTATTGGAGTTGCTGCTCTAGCTCTACCTCGGCCTCTAGCACGGCTTGGCCTCGGCCCCTCATAGGAGCTGCAATAGGAGGATCAAGCTACTGGTCGGTCGATGAGGAAGCGTGCGTTCTCGCCATCTGCGAGAGAGTAAAATAGAGACTCAATTAGTATTCAGAATTCAACTGGCACGACAGAGAATGAAACATGTGAAGTTATTTCTAACTTTGCAGCCTCTGGGGATAAGTACAGACGTCTCTGTACCGATCTCTCGGAATCTACCAAGTTTGTCCGTGAGTTGTGAGACCTAAGCAACCTAGGGCTCTGATACCAACTTGTCACGACCCGAAATCCCACCTTCAGGCCATGACTGCGTCTAACGTTGAACCCACTAGACAAGCCAATGTTTGAACTAAATAAAACTCATTAACAACTAAAGCGAAAAAGATAACTAAGGCATCGATGGCCTACAATATAAAGGTTAACAAATTACCAAAAATAATATAGTAACTTCGAAATAAAACCCATGTACAACTGCCAGAACTGGTGTCACATACTCACGAACTGTCTACAAGATTACTAAAACAAAGGTCTGAAAATAAGTGCATAGGACTGTCTTTGAACTATCAGATAAGACAGAGTTAAAAGTGAAGAGTAGAACGTGACGCCAAGGCCCACGAACGTCTGCGGGTCGACCTCGATGTCTCCTTTGTGAACTGATGGGATGCTCCGACCGTCAGTGACTACCGGGTCCGGCTGTGTAGTCTGCACAACATAAAGAAGTGCATGTGTAGCATCAGTACAACCGACCCCATGTACTGAGTAAGTGCCGAGCCTAACCTCGGCGAATTAGTGACGAGGCTAGGACAGACGACAATATATGTACCAGTGCAATTCTATATAATAACAGGAAAATGTCGACGGAAATAAGCAAGTAATACAGATACGGGGAGAACATGCTGGGGGTAAAAAGGGCAACAAAATGCTAGCACGGTAGAAAAGGGTAATAACTGAAATGTAAAAGTAAAAGAAGGAATTTAACTTCTCAAACAGATAATGAACAGCAAAAGGCACGACATGTCCCCTCGTGCGTAACCTCACAATCACTCGGCACAGAATGTCCCCTCGTGCGTAAATAGTAACACTCGGCACAGAATGTCCCCTCGTGCAATAAATAATCAACGATCAACACGGCATGTCCCCTCGTGTGATAAATAATAAACAATCAGCACGACATGTCCCCTCGTGCGATAAGTAATAAACGATCAACATGGCATGTCCCCTCTTGTGATAAATAACAAACAATCAGCACGGCATGTCCCCTCGTGCGATAAATAATAAACGATCAACACGACATGTCCCCTCGTGTGATAAATAACAAATAATCAGCACGTCATGTCCCCTCGTGCGATAAATAATAAATGATCAACACGGCATGCCCCCTCGTGTGATAAATAACAAACAATTAGCACAGCATGTCCCCTCGTGCGATAAATAATAAAAAGGCAATAATATAACGTAAAACTCAACAATAAGAAGTCTCAATTGTATGGAAATAATCAATAAAATTCTATCATCCCGGCAAGGAGAAATCATCAATTAATAACTCAACAAACGCCCGACAAGGGTCTCAGGTATAACCAACCTCGCATAAGAAATACAGTTTCAACAGTAAAAGCCTCAACTGAAAAAAATGACACAATAACTCCCCATGTCATGAAACAACATCAAGGTATCACTTCTAAATCACCAATTACTCATAGTACGGAGAGTATTAAGAACATAGTACGATTCATCACAATCGACTCACGGGCATGCTTGACCGCAACATATAGGCACTCGTCACCCCGCCTATATGTTGGACATGAACTACACATAGCAAATAAGACTCTATACCTAATCCCTCAAGCTAAGGTTAGGCCAAAACACTTACCTTGGCACCAAAAATGCAAGTCAAGCCTTAATCACAGCCTTTCCTTTAGAATCCGACTGCGGAACGGTATTATCTAAACATAATCAACCCAAGTATATCAATAATGGCTCAATAAATCAAACCCATAGCCTAATTATTTGTTTCAAAGCATTCTTCCTAAGATTCTAAATTTTGACCCCGGGCCCGCTTGGTCCGAACACGAGGCTCGGACCAAAACTCGATCACCCATAACCCCACGAGTTAGAATACATAATTTGTTTTAAGATTCGACCCCAAATTGAGGTTGAATCACCCAAAATTCTCAAAAACCCAACTCTACCTAAAATCCCTAATTCCTACTTTGATTCCATGTTTTTAGCCGTAGGTTCTACGGATTGATGAAGGAAAGTGGTAGATATTAGAGTTAGGATCACTTACCCAAGTGGCTATGGAAGAAAACTCGCTTGAGGATCGCCTATGGGGTCTTGGAGAGGAAGAAGATGGTGGAAAAGTGATAATCCCGTAATAGTATTCTGTTTTTGACTTAAGGAATTAACTGGGGGATTTTGTTCATCGCGATTGCAAAAAGAGGGCTGCGATCGCGGAGAGTCTGATCCTAACTCACTGCGATCGCAGAAGAGGAGTCTCGATCACGGAGCATAGCTTAGCTGACCCTATGCGATCGCAGGAAGAGGTTTGCAATCGCGGAACACTGGGACGTCACACAATACGATCGCGGGTCGAAGGGATGCGATCGCGGAAGGGACCTGGACAGACCTCTGCGATCGCGAGGCAAGGGCTGCAATCACAGAGAAGAAAACACCAGACACCAGAAACCAGTCCAAAACACCAAATTTTTGACTCTTTAACACCCCGTTAGCTACCCGAAACTCACCTGAGCCCTCGAGTCTCAAAACCAAAAACACACACGACTCCCAAAACATCCTACGAACTTATTCAAGCATTTAAATTACCAAAATATCATCAAGAACATCGAATCAAACCTTTAAACTCTTAGAATTTTCTCAAACTTCATAAACTTCTAAATTTCCCATTTTTAATCCGAATCACGTCGTTTCAAGTCCGTTTCACACAAAATTTCACAGATAAGACAAAGAACATATAATAAACATGTTTCGAGCTGCAGAACCTTAATATGGGCCAGGTAACATGGTTTTCACTTAATAATTCATTTTCAAATTCCTTTATTATTTCCAGAAAACAATTTTCTTTAAAAATTCATTTCTCGGGCTTGGGACCTCGGAATTCGATTCCGGGCATACGCCCAGGTCCCCTATTTTCCTACGGGCCTTCCGGGACCGTCACATCACGGGTCCGGGTATGTTTACCAAAAATGTTGACCAAAGTCAACTTTATTCATTTAATTATCAAAAAATTCCCTTTTCATCAAATTCCAACATACAAACTTCCCGGCTACACCCCCGGGCTGCGCACACATATCGAGGTGAGACTAACAGAGGCTTTCGGGGCCTCGAAATACAGATTTAGCTAGAATTACTTAGGATGACTTTTTGGGTCATCACAGAATTTTTAAAGAAAATTGTTTTTCTGGAAATAATAAAGGTTTTTGAAAATGAACTTTGATGTGAAAACCATGTTACCGGGATCGTATTATGGTTCCGGAGCCCGGAACAAGTTTAATGTATGTTATGTGACTTATGTGTGAAATTTGGTGTAAAACGAACTTGAAATGACGTGATTTGGATTAAAATTGGAAAAGTTGAGCTTTATGAAGTTTTAAGGAAATTTTGTGAGTTTTGAGGTTCAATTCCTTGTTTTTGATGACATTTTGGTGATTTAAAAGCTTGAATAAGTCCGTATGATGTTTTTGAAGTCGTGTGTGTTCTTGGTTTTGAGACCCGAGGGCTCAAGTGAGTTTCGGGTAGCTAACAGGGTGAGTTAAAGTGTAAAAATCTTGTGTTGGAGTGAAATTCTGGTATCTAGTGTTTAACACTATGCGATCGCATAGGCTGAGTCGCGATCGCATAGTTTAGTAAGGTAGGGGAGGTTCTTTGGCACTATGCGATCGCATAGTTAGTTTCGCGATCGCATAGTGTGTATGCGTTCTGGAGTGGGGGCTGGGGTAAATGCTCTGCGGTCGCGTAGAAAGTCTGCGATCGCAAAAGGTCAAGTCCACTAGGTCTGCGATGGCATGTCCCTTTCTACGATTGCATAGGGTCTCCCAGCTTTTCTTCTGCGATCGCGCCCTTCCTTCTGCGATCGCAGAGGGAAATTTCGTCCAGTGATTTTCTTAAGTCCAAAACAGACCCATTACGAGATTTTTCTTATTTTTCACCCTCTTCTTCTTCCCCACTCCTCCCGTAAGCGATATTTGAAGACTTCCATTGGCATAACTCCATAGGTAAGTGATTCCAAGTCCATTTTCTTCCACATTTCTTCCATAATCACTAGAATCTAGGCCTAAAATCCCAAAATCAAAGTAGAAATTAGGGATTTTGGGGTAGAGTTAGGGCTTATGGGATTTTGGGTAATTCAACCCCAATTTGTTGTCGGATTTCAAAACAAATTATATATTCTAACTTGTGGGGGTATGAGTGATCGGGTTTTGGTCCGAGCCTCGTGTTTAGACCAAGCAGGCCCGGGGTCGAATTTTGGAAAATTTGGAAGAATGATAGGTATTGTATTTTTAGGCTATGTGATTGTGTTATTGAGTCATTATTGATATACTTATGTTAATTATGCCTAAATATTGTTATTCCGGAGTTGAATTTAAAAGGAAAGGCGGTGTTAGAAGGTTGATTGCTATATTTTGGACCCGAGGTAAGTGTCTTGCCTAACTTTGGTGGGGGAATATGTATTATATGCTATGTGCTAAGTGTTTATCATGTTCAATGCATATGTAAGGTGACGAGTACCTATGTATTGTGTGTCAAGCATGCCCGTGAATCTAATTTTGATGAAGATCTTGTATTACTTCCATGTTCGTTATATTATGAACTTGTCTCTACTTGGAAGTCGTTATTGTTATAAATCTTGGTTAATGAACCTATGATGTATTGGTTTGATTGAAAATCCAATAGTTAAGGATATATTTGAATTGACTGGTTATAGCTGAGACCCTTGTCGGGCAATTGTTGTGATATTGATTGCTATTTTCCCATTGCCGGGTGATATTGAAATGTATTTCCACTATGCTGTATTCCTTGCCATTATATATGTCATTGTTTGGTGAGGAAGAGTGTAAAGCAAGAAGGGTGATGTCGTACCATGATATTTGATTACATTGCATAGTGAGGAAGAGTGTAAAGCACGAAGGGTGATGCCGTGCCATGATTCACATTGATTATAAGCACGAAGGTTAATGTCGTACCATGATTTACATTGATTACAATCACGAAGGTTAAGTCGTGCCATGATACATTGCATTGTGAGGAAGAGAGTAAAAGCACGAAGGGTGTTGCCGTGCCATGATTATACTATTTCACATTATACATCGCATTGTAAGGAAGATAGTAAAAGCACGAAGGGTGATGCCGTGCAATTATTTACATTTCTGGTATTTATACTTGTTTCGTTAGCTATTGTGTTAAATTACCTCCTTTATTTACTTCTATATGTCAATTGAACTGCTTCATTTCACTTGTTCCCCTTTACTGCTCCTGTACCCCTTACTTGTCTGCCTATCTTTTGCCTTGTTTTTTTCCATTCTTTGAGTTGTAAAATAGGACAGGTTAACGCTATTGCTAAGTCTAGCCTCGTCACTACTTCGGCCGAGTTAGGCTCCGCACTTACTCAGTACATGGGGTCGGTTGTACTGATGCTACACTGCACTTCTTCATGTTGTGCAGACCCCTCATCCAAACCCAGTGGACCGCATTGAGGGAGTCACCTTCAGTCCACCCAGAGCTTCAAGGTATACCCGCCGGCGTTCGTGGGCCTTGGCGTCTCTCCTGCTTTTGGATTCCTTATTGTCTTATCTTTTTCCCCAGTTTCAAGACAATGACGTATTTCTTTTTAAACTATATATTTAGCACTCTGTTTAGACAGTTCGTGAGTTGTGACACCCCGGTTTTGGGCTTATGCGACGTTGTGTATTTTTCTATTCCACTTTGCATTTTGAATTTCTATTACCTTTTCTCTGTTAAAATTCTAAAGTGTTTCGTTACTTTTGTTAAGATTTTAAAAGGTTTTTTCTTTGCTACAGCCGAATTGGGTTACAAAATTTAGATTATCTATGTACGTTGGCTTGTCTAGCGGGTTCAATGTTAGACGAAGTCACGTCCTGAAGGGTGGGATTTCGGGCCGTGACAATTTTTGATCTTTTTATAATCTCTACTGTGTTTTAAACAAGCATCTTGTGATTTCATGTTGCCTTGACTGTTATGTTGAAACCCTAGTTTTGGGGTTAATCTTTATTATGTGTATCGGTTTTTCACTCGACTATGTGTATTCGTGTGTTCTTGTTTAATTCAGTGCTATGACCTTTTCCTGCTGATTATCTCTTTGTGTTACTGCTGTTTCAATGTTTAATTATTGATTTACCTTATTGATTTTTACCTATTGATTTTATACTAATTTTTGTATAAAAACCCCCAAGCATGTGATGCTTTCCAGGAATAGCTGATCCTGTGTATTCCCTCTGTAATTTTGTACCAGTTTTAAATGCTTTCCATATTTATGTTATACTTTCCTTAAATTGGATTCCCTGCGATTATAATTGAGTTCGAGATTCTTTCAATTGATTTTTTTTCAAAACTAATACTCTGCTTTGCTTTATAAATAACTGTTAGTGTAACTTTCCTTAATTAATACTATGTATTTGGCTTTATTTATATACAATGTGATTTTATTGTTCCTAATTAAACAAAATTAGTCTTAATTTTGATTCCTTTTCCTTATTTGGCCATGATTAGCACCATTTGGGTTTGACTCCCTAATTAAGGGGAGTCCAAGTCCTTGATTGACTGTGATTGACCTTGACTGAACAATTCTTCCGGTGATTATGCTAAATTACTACTCTTTGCCTATGTTATTACTTGGTTTTCGACTCTATATATACACTACCTTCTCTACTTATACACAGACACTCTTGACTGACACTGACACTGACATACACACACAAAACACTGAGTACATTGCTCTGAAACTTCTGTGTTTCCATACACATCTCTTCTTTCTCTTTACATCAATTGTTGACCACTCATTTGGCAGAAAGCCAAAATTGAGTAACCCTTGTTGCTTTATTATTCCTGCACAATGCTGTCCTACTACTCTCTTGTTGTGCCTACTACTGTTGCTGCTCTACCTCTTTGCATTTTGCTGCTCTATACCCTTGATTGGTATTTTCCTAATTTACGTTTATAGTGTCCCAAAACAATATGTTTCAGTTCATGTTAAGATACTTGTTATTCTTTTTGTGCTTCTACTTATGGTTCTATTGTCAGCCATGCAACTAGCATGTCTCTGCTATTTTCCCTTTCACTTTAGTCTAGTATGCTTTCTGCTCCCCCTTATGTGATTCACTATGACTCTGCTTGACTCCTATACTTGTTCCTGTCCTAATGATTACTGTTTCTTGTCTCAGCATGACCAGTATTTCCTTATGTGTTTGCATCACTTGTCTGACTTTCAATACTATAAGTATGCACCCCTGATGTCTAAGTGTTACATGATACTAATCCTAATCCACAATATGTGATGCTTTGCGATAACTATGTTATAATTATTTGAAAACCTTTAACTCTATTTTGTTGCTATCATAAGAATTATTTGTTCCTATCTCCCTTTCCCCTGTTTGTGTTTTCTTTTGGAACTCTGCATGTCTGCTGAGTTGTGGTTGGCCTGCTTCTTTCCTTTGCAAACTGTTTTCATAAATTCTTACATTGTCCTCAGAATTTATATCTTAAAACTGTTACTTCAAACTACTTTTCAAACTCAACATCCTTTTAAAACTCCAAGCACTTCCCACTACTCTTAGATTCTAGGTTATGCCCCCTTCGTGCGAGGATTTCCTTGGGGACCTTGAGTACCCATTGAACTTTGACACAAAAGGCTGGCACTCTATACTGCACTTACTCATCCTTGGCTAGGGTACCTGGGTGTGAAGTACTGTCCAGGATCCTCTGAGGTCCTTAGAGAATATGACACACTTGGCTTGAAGGCCATGGCGTATGGCAAGTAGTTCTGGTACTTGGGCCTACTGTTAGGCTCCCTATAGTATAACTTCTTAATTTTCTTATTCATTTATGTAATTTATGCAACAATGGTCTGTAATAACGTGTAAATGAATACCCGATGCTGGATAGTGAATATGGGATGGGACTATGCATGTTTAGTATAGTGTGGGTAGAGACCATGACTATAGGATTTTACTTACCTGTGTGCGCAATAGATATCATGCTTAGGACATGCATACCATGCATTAGAAATCATGTTTAGGTTCTTTATTTCAACACATTTATTATATTCACGTCATTTTATAAGCCCCGTTCACAGTTAATAACTATAACAAAGCAATAAACTGCTATGACGTTACTACTCATAAGTACCACATTTAGAAATAATGTTTTAGGTATTCATGTGTGCATTAGATACTAGGTTCTATAGTATATTATGTGAACACCTAGTCAGTATGTATCAGATCTGGTAACCTCGTTAAAACTGTGCAAAAATGGCTAAAAAACGTTTCTGCAAATTCAACATTGTCTTCAATGTATTCCATGTCTTTAAAATCAGGGACAAGGACTTGCGTTTCACAAGTTTTGACCCTCATAAGACAAATAATCAGTATCACGAACGCCTAGGCAAACATTAGGCCCAATGACATGAAAATCAATCGTTTTATGTCTTGCTTATATTAAAAGCGATCTTTAGAACTAATCAATCTCTTCTGAAAATCCTTATAACTTCGCTGTTTGTCATTGTTTTCACTCCTGCTTTGCCTAACAACCGATGGATTTTCCAAACAATTATCCCTACTACGAAAATCATTTTGTTTGAATCCTTGCTCTATTTTACATTTAGCGGTTTCTGAAATAGTTTACTCATTCTCCTTTTATTAAAGCTTTCTTAAACTACTGACTTCTACTCTGCTTTGAACTGCTGAATCTTTTAAAGTCACTTCCCCTTTTGGATCACTCTGTTATTTTAAAATCATGCTTTACTGATTTTTCTAAAACTTCCCACTTACTTATACTAGGAACTTCATTAAACTGCTGTGCACTTTTCAAATCCCGCTCCTGTCTTTAAATTACTGGAATTTTAAAATCAATCATTCTTTTCTTAAGACTACTCTATTTTAATTGAATTCCCTGCCTTAATTACTGATTTTTCAAAGAATCAGTCCTCTGCCAAAACTGCTGAATTTACTATTTCCACTCAAATCTCTTGTTTTAAATTCTGATTTTGAGACCATTGTTTTGTTTGAGACGTGCTATTTATGTGTTTACTTGTGGAGGGATCTATGAGCCTCTTATCTGCCTTTATGTGCTGCCATACTTGTAGTCCTAATTGTTTTATATGTCACTTAGAATTTTGTCCTTTTAAACCTAGGGGTTCAGCTTAGTACTCACCTTGTAGGATTAGTAGTTTTAAACACCCTCCAGAACTTATAGAACGGGACGAGTAATAGCACACAATAAGCTTCGTGACCAACACACGCATTTTAAATACCTTAGCGAGGTGGGGAAGGGTAGACTATAGATATGATGATCGGTGCGCTAATACCACGTGTAGCCCCTCTTCGAGGCGTGACATATCGGGTATTGCATTAATGTGATCCATATTGCTTTAAAACCTAGGACATTTTCATTCAAATGATTTTACTTTTCTATTCTTTAAATTTCTTTTAATAATTTCAGTATTTACTTGAAATCCCCTCTTACCTGAGCCTTGCTTGTCATTTGTTTACTGTCCAAATTCACAAAGCTACTTGGCTGGGACCCACATTTGTGGATCTTGAGGGGTGCCAATCACCTTCCCCTTGGGATAACTTCAAGTCCTTACCCAATCTTTGGTAATGCAAACTAGTTTATGAGTTAGTTATTCTAGGTGCCCTAACGCAACATAAAATCGTTAGGTGGCGACTTTTCCTTAAATATTTTAATTTAAGGAGTTGTCCAGAATGTCATGAAACCCGATCTCCGTGTACCTAACCCGTGCGAGGAAAAAGGGGGGCGCGACAGCATGGCGACTCTGCTGGGGATATTCCTTAGGCTTTTACCATTACAAGTTGTTTCGTGAATTTGGACCTTTAATTTTGTTAAATGCTTACACCTTTTCCTATTCCCCGTTATATGCTATTAACTGTTTAATTTTTACAAGTATTTGTTTTGCCTAAACGAAACTGACATATCTTCATGTTTTCTTTGTAACCGCTTTCCATTGTAACTGTTGTATTTTCTTTCTTTACCTCTTTCCTCAAGGTGAAAATACATGCCTATTTGTTTAAATGCTATTTATCGCATATCATGCTCCACACTCATATTCCACTCGTGCCAAACAAAAATCCTATAGCAACGCTTACAATGAGTGGTTGCGCTATTCCAATATTACTACCCCCTAAATTCAGAAAGGTGTATTTGCGGTAAATCTAGTCGATCAGCGGTGCATTCGACAGTTCCGTGCCTTCCCCTTTGAGTTGTCCGCGCAAGGATACCGGTCTAAAACCCTATAGAAACCTTACTCCATTGTAATGTTGCATACATCATGGTCAAACCTAGTCAGGCTAGTGTGTTGTCCGCACAATGGCCTTTAAGATAGCCTAGTCCAAAGTCCATTGGGTTTCCCTGGAACCCAAACGGACGCCTTCACGTTCTGTGCATTTATTTGGGGAACTAAATGCTCTTTGCTAATTATTGATGTTAAATAGTCGAGTCCAATGGGGGTAAGGGCCTAACCCTCTTTTGTTTTGAAAAAATGAGGCACGGAACCCCCAGATTCGGCATGGTCGCCAATATCAACCCCAAATTGTTAAACTGGTGGGAAACTCTTCACTCCAGCGGCAAAACACTCATCAGGAAACACTTGGGCAACCTTCCCTCTCTTTTGGATATTCAGCCTAACAAAATGATGATAGAGGCTGCTACTTTATTCTGGGATTGCGATCGGTCGGTATTCCTCTTCGGAAACAATAAAATGACACAGCTGCTTGAAGAAATAGGAGGTTTGGCCGATTTGCTCAGGGTCACCGAGTCATAGATGAGAAGGCTGAAGCGCAAGTTAAATTCAAAAATCTACGCAAGAGGCTTAGTGAATGTGAGAATAATCATCACAAGATACACGAGTCCAGCAGAAAGATGATCGAGGAATGGAAGGATATGGCTATCAGCTCCAACAAGAGTCTAGGGTACTTGGAGCGAGGTATAGTCGAGCTGGAGGAAAAGTTCATCAAGAGGATCGAGGACTGCAAAAAGGCTGAAGGAGCCAAAGGAAGATATCTAGCCAGGACCTACTTACTGCTGGGACTTCGCGAGTTGGGAAAGCTGATCGAAGGGAGCAGGAATGCCGAATCTGGGGAAGGTCCTTCTTGGACCAAGTAGATAGGGGTGTCTTTTATTTGTCTCATTTGATGTAATAAGGCCACTGGCCATTAGTGACTTTTATTTTTCGCATATTTAGAGTCGTTTTTATCATCAATAAAATGAGGCATTTAGCATTTCAAGTTCTCCAAATTAATTTGTCGCTAGGCTTACCTCGGGCACAAAGAGGTTCTCCAACTTAGGATGCGTTTTACATTTTCGCATTACGTGTTTAAATTACCGCAATATTCTTTATGATCCTCACTGACTTTGTTACCTTTTTTTTTCCTTTATTTATTATTTCCCTCCCCAAAGGTTAGTTCGTGCATTCTGGCATCATCAGTCTATCGCACAAGATACAAGGGGCCTCCTCCTACTCCTCCTCCTAGTCCTCCCAGGGGCAAAGACAAAGGCAAAAGTAAGATGGAAGAATCCAGCGGCGCTAGACAACAAAATAGGGTTGAACGGGTAAAGTCCACTGACGGCCGAGGTATTCAGGTATTGCATGAGAACTTGTCACCACTAGAACAAAAGCTGCTGAAATTTCAAGAAGAACTTGATCAAGTTCGGAATCTGGCCAATCTATCATTTTCCCTCAATGTCCCTGACGTCACCCCTACACCTCCACAGAATGTCCCAAAACAGCCAAATCACCCTGCACTTCATCATCACGCTACTCCCCCAAAGAACCAAACTCTCCCCGCACAGTGCAACACTTGCCACAACACTCAACCTCCACCCCCGGGACCTCAGACTCACACAAAAGATCATATTTTTGCCTACAACAATGCCATCTACGTGGAGACTGTGACTCACTCGACCACACCTGTCACACATACGTCTGAGAGCGATGAGAAAGACTTACTTATCAAGAATCTGGCTGAGGAACTTAGGAAGTTGACTAGCCGAGTCCAGGGTGTTGAAGGAGTCAAGGGGATCGAAGGTCTGAACTATGAAGACCTCTGCATACAGCCTGATGTCAGACTGCCCGAGGGGTACAAACCTCTAAAATTCGAGATGTTCGACGGTACTGGTGATCCAAGGGTCCACCTGAGGACCTACTGTGACAAATTGGTTAGCATAGGAAAAGACGAAAGGATCCGCATAAAGCTATTTATGAGGAGTTTGAAGGGAGATGCGCTATCTTGGTATATCAGCCAAGACCCCAAGAAGTGGTCCAACTGGGTAGGTATGACAACAGACTTCATGGACAGGTTTAGATTCAACACAGAGAACACACCAGATGTGTTCTATATCCGGAACTTGAGGAAGAAACCCACAGAAACCTTTCGCGAGTATGCTACTCGTTGGAGGTCGGAAGCTGCCAAGGTCAGGTCGTCCTTAGAGGAACAAATGAACAAATTCTTTGTTCGGGCTCAGGATCCGCAATACTATGAACGAGTGATGATGGTTGATGGTCAAAAGTTCTCCGACATTATCAAATTGGGAGAGCGGATTGAAGAAGGTATCAAGAATGGTATGGTTACTAACTTTGAAGCTTTACAGACCACTAATAAAGCTCTGCAGTCCGGTGGTGTGTCCAGAAAGAAGGATGTGGGAGCCGTGATGGTTGCACAACAAGCGAAATCCCCGCCTAAATATCCCACACCTCCATTCACAAATCAACCCGCTCCAAATTACCAAGCACTATCACTTTCATACCAAACTCCACCACCCACGTACCAAGATCCACCACCCACATATCAACCCACTTCACCCAAATACTCCCAATCCACTCTCGTCTATAACACCTATAACTCCCAGCCATCTCACTACCAATCGCCCCCTACCCGTCAAAACTCCCTTAGGCCTCGCCTTAACTTTGATCATCGCCCTTCAAAACAATACACTGCCATAGCCGAGCCCATCGACCAGTGGTATGAAAAACTCAAAGTTGTTGGTTACGTCACGCCTATCCCTGTTGTCGCCCCCGAGAACCCTTCTTAGTGGGTTAACCTGAACAAATCCTGTGCATACCATTCTGTCATGAAAGGACACACCATCGATGAATGTCGCTCTTTGAAGGATAAGATACAGACCCTTATTGATAACAAGATTATTGTGGCCAAGGAATCCACTCCGAACGTCCGTAACAATCCTTTACCAGACCATAAGGGCGGAGGTATCCACATCATTGAGATAGAAGATGATTGGTATCTCGAGGGGTCAATCGGGTTAATCGCAGAAGGCGATGACCCAAAGAAACTTGCAGTTACTCTCAACCCGATCGTAGTCCAGATCCAACCATCTTAGAATGCTGAGGTGAATATTGTTATCCCACTTGAGTTTGAAGCAGCACCGCCTGCAAAGGCGAAGGGCCCAGTTCCAATTGAGGTTGATTTCATGTCTCTGGCAAATACACTCGCACCCTTCAAGGTTGCAGTTTTGCCGCCCAAAGACCGTGTTCCATTTGAAGTAAGGATAGCCGCGCCGATCCCAGCGGCGATGTCAACCACTCCACCTTTCCATTCAAATGCTATCCCTTGGGATTATACAGCTGAGGCAAGAAGGAAAGGTAAAAGCGGGTCCGAAGAAGCCATCGCAGCATAGGGTATGACAAGAACTGGTAGAGTCTATACCCCTGAGCATCTGGCCGAGTCAAGCAAGCAGGATGCCAACCGGCCTCCCCTCATTGAGACAGGTTTAGATGATCTTCTGAGAAACATACAGGCTAAAGAATATTCGATCGTCGACCAACTGAACAAGACACCAGCACAAATATCCATTCTCTCTCTGCTGCAGAACTCTGAGACGCACAGAAATGCTTTGTTGAGAGTGTTGAGTGAAGCCTAGCGGGGAAATGGCCAACATGGTAGGCCACGTACTGGAAAGACACAAAATCACCTTTCACGAAGACGAGTTGCCACCTGAGGGATTGGGACATAACAAGGCTCTGCACATCACTGTGCAATGCGAAGATTATTTCATAACCAAGATTCTTGTCGACGGATGGTCCAGTCTTAACATATGTCCGCTGATAACACTCAAGAAGTTGGGTAAGGGACTACGTGAGATAAAGGATGGAGAAATCAATGTAAAGGCCTTCGATGGTTCTCAAAGGTCTACCATGGGAGAGACAAGTCTATGCTTACAGATGGGACCAACCTGGTTCGAGGTAGACTTTAAAGTGATAGATATCCCAGCATCTTACAATTTGTTGTTAAGGCGACCATGGATCCATGCCGTTGGGGATGTGGCCTCAATGCTACATCAGGAAGTGAAGTTCGAGTGGAACCATCAGGAGGTAATCATTCACGGCGATGGTAGCAGCCCTAGCTATAGCCGTCAGACTGTTCCTCTGATCAATGGAAGAAGAAAGCTGGGTGGAGGAACCTACCACCATATCGAGGGGGTCAATGCTGTCGACAAGGACAAATGGTGGGATACCAAGATCGAGAGCATATTGAATTGGGGAGGATACGAGCCAGGCAAAGGGCTCGGTAAGAACCTCCACGGGATCACGAAACCCATCAAGCTCAAGAAATATGGTACCACTTTCGGCCTGGGGTATGAGTATACATGGGAAGAATTCAAAAACCGGTCGCCCCTATGGCGCGGTCACTATTACCCCTTGGAGCAACCAATACATCATTTGGAGCAGACTTTCCAGCAGGATGATATCATCTATGGGTCCGACGAAGAAGAAGCACTGGCGGCAATGAGGGACTTGTTTCTAGACGACGAGGACATGGATTGCTGTGTTGTTCTCGAGGAGGAGGGGGAGGAAGGCCCTTCCATACAGGCAGTGAGCGGAGGAGCTCGTCTCAAGAACTGGTCCATCCGTACGACCAAATCCCGCCGAGCCTCGGGGTAGCAAGGCTAATGAACAAGCACTATTTACTGTTTATTAAATGAATTTCTTTCCTTTTAGGCATTTTCAATTCCTGCAATAAGATCTTCAATGTTCAAAACAATTATTTATTTTATCAAAGCATTTCCAATCTCCTTATGAATCTCATATTTATTTTCTACTGTTTTCTCCCATTACTTTATCTATACAACATTACTAATACTTATTTTGATGAACCGATGACTGTGACGTGCAATGAGACAACGCAACAAATGGACATTGATTCAGATGAAGTTGATATACCCGATGAGATTGTCAAGGAAATTGAGAACTTCGAGAACAGACCTAAGTCCAACCTGGACGAGACTGAAATTATCAATCTAGGGGATTCAGAGAATGTCAAGGAAACACGGATGAGTATTCATTTGTCGCCGTCAGAAAAGAAAGAGTATACAAAGTTTCTAAGGGAATATGAGAACATATTCGCGTGGTCGTATGATGACATGACTGGTCTAAGTACATCCATTGTGGCTCACAAACAGCCAACCAATCCAATGTGTCCACCGATGAAGCAAAAGCTTAGAAAGTTCAAACCCGACATGAGTTTGAAAATCAAAGAAGAAGTTACCAAGAAGATCAACGCCAAATTTCTCCGGGTAGTTGAGTACCCGATATGGTTAGCTAACAATGTACATGTGCTGAAGAAGGACGGGAAGGTCAGAGTCTATGTCGACTACCAGGATCTTAATCAGGCTAGTCCGAAAGACGACTTCCACTTGCCAAATATACACATTCTAATTGACAACTGCGCCAAACATGAGTTATAGTCATTCGTAGATTGCTTCCCTGCACCAACAATATGGCTGAATATGAGGCCTGCATCTTAGGGCTCAACATGGCCATCGACATGAACGTCCAGGAGTTGTTAGATTGGTGACTCAGACTTACTGGTACACCGAGTATAAGGAGAATGGGAAACAAAGAATTCCAAGATATTGCCATATCTACATCATATACAGGAGCTGGGATAAAGATTCACAAAGATAGAATTTCGGCATGTTCCCCAGAATCCAGAATGAGTTCACTGATGCTTTGGCTACTCTGTCATCCATGATCCAGCATCCAGATAAGAATTTCATTGATCCTATTCCAGTGAAAATCCACAATCAGCCAACTTACTGTGCCCATGTTGAAGAAGAAGCAGACGGAAATCCTTGGTTCCATGATATCAAGGAGTACTTGGCAAAAGGAAAATACCCAGAGCTTGCAAATACCACTCAAATATGCACACTTCGGAGATTGTCCAATAATTTCTTTCACAACGGAGGAATCCTGTATACGAGGACACCCGATCTGGGGCTATTAAGGTGTGTTGACGCAAAGGAAGCATCAAAATTATTGGAGGAAATTCACGCTGGGACATGAGGCCCACGTATGAATGGTTTTGTTTTGGAAAAGAAGATACTTCGAGCCGATTATTTCTGGATCACCATGGAGACGAATTGCATCCAGTATGTTTGAAAGTGCCACCGATGTCAGATACATGGGGATATGACAAAGGTACCTCTGAGTGAGCTTAATGCAACAAGGTCACCGTGGCCATTCGCCGCCTGGGGCATGGATGTTATTGGACCAATCGAGCTTGCCGCCTCTAACGGACAGAGGTTCATTCTGGTTGCCATTGATTATTTCACCAAATGGGTCGAAGCAACATCCTACAAAGCAGTTATTAAGAAAGCCGTGGACGATTTTGTCCGCGACCACATTGTTTGTCGGTTCGGAGTTCCAGAATCAGTCATCACCGATAATGGATCTAATATCAACAGTGACTTGATGAAAACCATGTGTGAAACATTCAAAATCAAACACAAGAACTCCACAGCATACACACCCCAGATGAACGGAGCCGTTGAGGCTGCCAACAAAAACATCAAGAAAATACGGAGGAAAATGATAGAGAAGCATACGCAATGGCATGAGAAATTATCATTTGCTTTGTTGGGGTATCGCACCACAGTCCGCGCGTCAACTGGGGCAACTCCTTATATGTTGATAAATGGTACAGAGGTTGTTATTCCTGCCGAGGTTGATATTCCATCTCTGAGAATCATACAAGAAGCTGAGCTCAGCGACGTAGAATGGGTAAAGAGTCGTTATGAACAACTATCCCTCATATACGGAAAGAGGATGAACGTAGTCTGTCATGACCAATTATATTAGAACAGGATGACCAGAGCCTTCAACAAGAATGTCAAGCCGAGACGATTCACACCGGGGCAGCTGGTGTTAAAGAAAATCTTTCCACATCAGGATAAGGCCAAAGGGAAATTTTCTCCCAACTGGCAGGGTCCGTACATGGTTCATAGAGTGCTGACAGGAGGAGCACTTATACTCGAAAAAATGGACGGAGAAATTTTGTCAAAACCAATCAACTCAAATGCAGTCAAGCGCTACTATGTGTAACCCTTTATTCTTTCCTCAATGTTGTAGATTGAACTATGCCTGACCTGATTCCCGTTTAAGAGGGGATACGTAGGCAACCCTATGGGTTCGGTCATAATTTAATAAAAATCTCATCCCCCCCCCCCCCACAAATGGAAACTAGGGCAGAATTTTGAGGAGGACCCTCAAAGTTCTGAAGCAAGTTCAGCCAATAGCCGCACAAGCAACTGCCAAAAGTATTCACCCATCAAACCGGGGCAGAATTTTGAGGACCCTCGAAATTCCGTGGCAGGAAAAGTTACAATGTTTCGAACCGCGTCACAGTCGTTGGTTGACCTAAAAAATATTTTAAATTATATGCTTATATTATATCTTTTAAAAATCATGCATATCTATTTTTGGAACAGCTTGTTTAGCAAACGCTACCCCAATGATATATCATGATCGAACGAGCAAACCAAGTGAAGCCAGCGGGAATGCGAACTGACCTTTCCCCCTTTACAAAACTCACGATTTTTCTTTGGATGCAGGCACGAAGACGGCGAAATCCCTAAACATATTATTATCCCCCTAGGACGTATATCTCTCAAAGACGCGCTCTCAAACGCGTCGCACACGCCGACGCTTATTATCATCGCAAAACAATGCTTCATTCGCAACAGTCGTATCGCCGCAGTTCATCACCACCTAAGAACTCTTACTGTCATTTTATTCCCTGCATAAGGCTACTATTCTGCCTTCCGAGGTTCTACGCTACCTCGCTCTGCATTTTTATTTCCTGCATTGCATAAGGCTACTATTATGCCTTCTGAGGTTCTACGCTACCTCCCTCTCTGCATTTTATTCCTTGCATAAGGATACTATTCTGCCTTCCAAGGTTCTACGCTACCTCCCTCTGCATTTTTATTTCCTACATTGCATAAGGCTACAATTCTGCCTTCCGAGGTTCTACGCTACCTCCATCTTTGCATTTTATCCCCTACATCGCATAAGGCTACTATTCTGCCTTCCGAGGTTCTACGCTACCTCCCTTTGCATTGCATAAGGCTATTATTCTGCCTTCCGAGGTTCTACGCTACCTCCCCCTCTGCATTATTTATTTCCTTCATTGCATAAGGCTACCATTCTGCTTTCTGAGGTGCCATGCTACCTCTCATTTACTTTTTAAAGAAACCACTTTTCATGCCGTTACTTACTTTTGCTTCCTTTCGGGCTAAGCTCTTCCCTTTTCAAGTCGCAGGACTAAACTCTGTCTTGTTAGCATCATACTACTGCATTCTTCATGGGCTGAAATATCGCCAACTTGTCGAAGGGCGTCATCATTCAGAGGCACCATCTTCATGGCCCGAGAACATCATTCCATGGCCCGAGGATCTCTTTATTCAATTTGCATATAATTATTCAAAGGAATCATGGTTCGGATTCACCATCCTCATTGCCCGAGAACATCATTTCATAGCCTGCAAATCCCGCATCAAGCGATTCATGGCCCACGACATCATGGTCTAAGGACGTCATCCTCAACCGTCGGAAGACAACATTCATAGTCCAACGGGAACTTGCATCATGTTTAAATTATGCACAATATATGCTTGTTATTTGTCTACAGGAAATCCGGCTAGGAACAGCTGGGCAGGCAGGAGTGGACCGCTCCAGTTCTCCTAACCACCCCATAAGCCATTTTGTTCACCTTACCTTGCATCTTGCGTCCGTTCTTGTCAAGCGTCACCAGTATACTTCACCGGTGATTCCTGAACTACATACAACCTGATTCCTGTAAAAACAGGGATATGTAGGCAACTCATAAACCAGGGTGCGGCCTAAATCTGTCATCCAATTTCCACTCGGTCAAAATTGTCCATCATATCTTTACCCGACAACTCTTTCATCCTTGCTGGGTAAAGAGAGGCAGCTGTTGATACCCAATTTTTCCTCAAATTATTTTCGAAATTGCATATATACCTTTCAAAATCACTCTTTACAGTAATTGATATTTTTCCATAATTTTCCGTATTTTTTATCAAATTATTTTCCTGTTTATTTAATATTTTATGTTCCATAATTATTCATAATTATGCATAAATGATGTTATAAATAATTTCAAATCATTTTCTTACTCAATAGGTTATTTATATATTATTTTTAATCCTATTGGGATTTTATTATCTTACAAATTAGCCAATTTGGCATTATTTGGCATTATTTGGCTATAATAACAATGATTTTGCAATTATAGCCTAATTGTACATTTTATGCTATTTTAATTCAGTAGTTAGTCATTTTATATTTTAAATACTAGTTAGTTGAATTAATTTCACCTATTTAGCCTTAATTTTATTTCATCTAATTATTAGCTATTTTTTATTAAATTATCTATTTTTAATGGGTATTTAACAAATAGCCAATTTTTATATAAAATCCAGCCCAAACCCATCAAATACCCAACCCAAACCCATTAAAAATACCCAACCCAGATCCTAAACCAACCCGACCCAATTCCAATTCAATCTGAGCTATTGATTAGATGAGATCAACGGCCCAGGTTATATTTTCCTAATTTTCTATATCTTGATCTTTCTTAAAGATCTGTTCTATATTTGAAACATTATGAGGTTTATCTATCATTTTCTCCGGAAAATTTCATCTTTTAAACAATTTCAAAATTAGGGTTTCTCGACCCTATTCTCAAAACAGTTTTTCTTTCAATTTTTGATCTTTTTATAATCTCTATTGTGTTTTAAACAAGCATCTTGTGATTTCATGTTGCCTTGAATGTTATGTTGAAACGCTAGTTGTGGGGTTAATATTTATTATGTGTATCCGTTTTCCACTCGACTATGTGTATTCGTGTGTTCTTGTTTAGTTCAGTGCTATGACATTTTCCTTCTAATTATCTTTTTGTGTTACTGTTGTTTAAATGTTTAATTATTAATTTAACTTATTGGTTTTACACTGATTTTTGTATAAAAAACCCCAAGTCGGTGATGCTTTCCATGAATAGCTGATCCTGTGTATTCCCTCTGTAATTTTGTACCATTTTTTAAATGCTTTCCATATTTACGTTATACTTTCCTTAAATTGGATTCCCTGCGATTATAATTGAGTCCGAAATTCTTTCAATTGATTTTTTTCAAAACTAATACTCTGCTTTACTTTATAAATAACTTTTAGTGTAACTTTCCTTAATTAATACTTTGTATTTGGCTTTATTTATATACAATGTGATTTTCTAGTCCCTAATTAAACAAAACCAGTCTTAATTTTGATTCCTTTTGGCACCGTTTGGGCTTGACTCCCTAATTAAAGGTAGTCCAAGTCCTTGATTGATTGTGATTGACCCTGACTGAACAATTCTTTCGGTGATTATGCTAAATTACTACTCTTTTCCTATGTTATTACTTGGTTTTCGACTCTATATATACACTGCCTTCTCTCCTTATACACAGACACTCTTGACTGACACTGACATTGACATACACACGCAAAACACTGAGTACATTGCTCTGAAACCTCTGTGTTTCCATACACATCTCTTCTTGCTCTTTACATCAATTGTTGACCACTCAGTTGGCTGAAGGCCAAAATTGAGTAATCCTTGTTGCTTTCTTATTCCTGCACACTGCTATCCTACTACTCTCTTGTTCTGCCTACTACTGTTGCTGCTCTACCTCTTTGCATTTTGTTGTTCTATACCTTGACTGGTATGTTCCTAATTTAAGTTTATACTGTCCCAAAACAATATGTTTCAGTTCATGTTAAGATACTTGTTATTCCTTTTGTGCTTCTACTTATGGTTCTATTGTCAGCCATGCAACTAGCATGTCTCTGTTATTTTCCCTTTCACTTTAGTCTAGTATGCTTCCTGCTCCCCCTTATGTGATTCACTATGACACTGCTTGACTCCTATACTTGTTCCTGTCCTATGATTACTGTTTCTTGTCTCACCATGACCAGTATTTCCTTATGTGTTTGCATCACTTGTCCGACTTTCAATATTATAAGAATGCACCCCTGATGTCTAAGTGTTACATGATACTAATCCTAATCCACAATATGTGATGCTTTGTGATAACTATGTTATAATTATTTGAAAACCTATAACTCTATTCTTGTCACATCCCAAATCTCGATTCAGGTCGCGATGGCGCCCAACGGCGAGTTTAGGCCAGCCAATAAAGAAACACTAAGTGTTACCATTCCCCGTTACGCAAATTTCATCTTTTAACCAATTTTTTTTTTTACATATATAAACATGATAATGGCGCTGATGTGAAATAAAACTACAAGTGCGGAAAATCAACCAATAGGCATGTCGCATAACATATGTACAACCAACAACCCAAAATATACACTACGCGTGTGCCACGGGCAACTACTGAATATACAATGACTACAATATATACAGGGTCTAAGTCGGAATGAAATGGACAGAGAATATAACAAAAGAACTCCAGGGTGCTACTAGGAAGTCGCCAGGAAAGCAGCTCACCGTGAAGTATGACCACACTATCAATATCAAGCACCGACCTGATAATCAGACGTACCAGCCTCCAGACCTGTACAGTCAAGTAGATAAAGAAAAGAAAGTGCAGCATGAGTACATACTAAATAAATATGTACCCAGTGAGTATCCCGCCTAAACTCGAAGAAGTAGTGACGAGAGGTCGACTCGATACTCACTAAGGTCCAACTGTACTAACATCTGATAGAATGGAATGACATACAGTAAGCATGTCAGGGAAAATAAGCAACAAGTGTATATATATCAAAAGCAGAAATCCAAACAATTGTTGAACTAAAAAAATAAAGCACTTTCAAGGGTAAGACCACCGAACGATACAATAATCACAAATTCTTAGATCCGCCGTGGCGTACGGCCCGCTCCCATAAGGTATCTTCTACACTCACCGTGGTGTACGACCCGATCCCATATTCATTTCAATCTCCTCCCAGCACTGCCGTGGCAAACGGCCCGATCCCATATATTTCATAATTTCTCAACACTGCCGTGGCGTACGTCCCGATCCCATATACATATCTGAATTACTTCACAACACTGTCGTGGCGTACGGCCCGATCCCATATATATTCGATTACTTTCAGCACTGTCGTGGCGTACGGCTCAATCCCATATATATTCAATTACTTTCAACACTGTCGTGGCGTACGGCCCGATCCCATATATTTCACAATTTCTTTTCAACTCTGCCGTGGCGTACGGCCCGATCCCATGTATATTCAATACTTACTTTCCACAAGAAATTCCTTACCATTCAACAATTTTTCCATAAAGCCTCAAAGAAATAACACTATGCAAAACATAATTACATAGTACATATGGCGTCATAATAAATCATATAGAGAATTACAAGAAAAACATATCAGGCATTACGAGAAAAGCATATAGGGCATGATGTGGGCCTAACTACCCGGACATAACAATAATAGCCGCTACGTACGGACTCTCGTCACTTGGCGCGTACGTAGCCCCCAAACAATTTACACATAGCATATACATCACCTATGGGGACAATTCCCTCTTACAAGGTTAGAAAGGAGACTCACCTCGTATCGAATCTACCCCTCGGACCACATTTGAGCTCGAAACTCCGAACTCTACACCCGAGGACTCGCAACTAGCCAAAAGGTATACAATGACATCAATGCAGGCACAATGCGGGAAATTACCCTAGTTATTTACTAAAATCGTTGTTCTTGAAGAATTTCTAAATTCCAACCCCGGTCCCGCATGTTCAAATTCCGAAAATTCTCAAAGGGATCACTCACCCATAGCCTAAGGATCATTAAGGTGTGATTCCTACTTGAATTCAAGGCCTAAAATGGAAAAATCACAAAATCCTCAAGAACCCTAAAATCACTACCTAATTCTATGATTTTAGATAATTTAGTAGTGAATTTAACTAGGAATTTAGGTTTGAAACTAGTAAAACTATGTAATTTTCTTACCTCAATAGCAGTGGCGGAAGGTCCCTTGAAGAGCTCTCTAAAAACTTGAGGAGGAAGATGAAAATGGACGAAAAATGCCAAGTCCCGTATTTTATAAAACTGCCTAGGGATTCCTTAATTGCGATCGCGACAAGGGGCATGCGATCGCGAAGGCCAACTGGCCAGACCTCTGCGATCGCGAAGGCAAAGTGGCCAGACCTCTGCGATCGCGGCAGAGGTCCTGCGATAGCGAAGAACAAACTCACCCGGCCCGCGACGTGACTCAATGCGATCGCGATAAAAGCCTGCGATCGCGAAGGTGTGGAACCCAGACCTCTGCGATCGCAAAGGGGAAGCTGCGATCGCGGAGAACAATCAACAGCCCAGCAAAATCCTTCTCCGCGATTGCAACCCACTTTCTGCGATCGCACAGAAGGAAACTAGATAGCAGAAATTCTGTTTTTTCTAACATAGCTCCAGGGGGTCTAAAACCCCCCCGAGCCCCTCGGGACCCCGTCCAAAAGCACCGGCAAGTCTGTATTCATGATACAGACTCGCTCAGACTTCCGGAACCTGAAGAACAACAACGCAACTCAAAATTCAACCCCAAAACCAAATTGAATCAAAACTTAAGAACTTGAAATTCTAGAATTCACTTCAATGCGCCGAACCGGCCTATACTACTCGGAATGACTTCAAATTTTGCAGACAAGTTATAAATGACATAACGGAACTATTCCCGATCTCGGAATTTCATTCGGACCTCGGGAACATAAAATCACATTTCAAGCCAAATTTCAAATTCTTTAAAAATCCTCAAAACTTCATTAACTCCAATTTTCTCATTTTGATCCGAAACCAATCAATTCAAGTTCGTTTCTTACAAAATTTCACAGATATCTTAAATAACACATATTGAACCTGTTCCGGGCTTCGAAATCATAATACGGGCCCGGCAGCACAGGTTTCACATCAAGGTTCATTTTCATAAGCCTTTAATATTTTCATAAAACAATTTTCTTTAAAAAATTCATTTCTCGGGCTTGGGTCCTCGGAATTCGATTTCGGGCATACGCCTAAGTCCCATATTTTCCTACTGACCTTCCGGGACCGTCAGATCACATATCCGGGTCCGTTTACCAAAAATGTTGACCAAAGTCAACTTTATTCAATTAATTATCATAAATTAGACTCTTAATCAAGTTTTCACATAAAGGCTTCCCAGCTACGCGCCCGGGATGCGCACACACATCGAGGTGAGATTAACAGAGGCTTTCGGGGCCTCGAAACATAGTCAAAATTAGATTCACATAAGATGACCCCTTTTTGGGTCATGACAATCTCCCCCTCTAAAACAAACGTTCGTCCTCGAACGGACGTAGAATCGTACCTGAAGTGCCGAATAGCTGTGGATACCTGCTCCGCATGTCCTCTTCGGACTCCCAGGTCGCCGTAATCGACTGGTTGGCCCATCCACTTGACCTTTACGGCAGCAATTCTCTTAGACCTCAACTAGCGGTCCTGCCTATCAATAATAGCAACTGGCTCCTCCTCGAAGCCCAACTTCTCATCTAACTCAATAGTTCTGAAATCAATCACGTGAGAGAAATCAGCATGATATCTCCGGGGCATGGATACATGAAATACCGGATGAACACTCGATAAGGCGGGAGGTAAAGCGAGCTCCTGAGCAACCTCCCTGACTCGCCTCAACACCTCGAAAGGGCCTATAAACCTGGGGCTCAACTTGACCTTCTTCCCGAATCTCATAACGCTCTTCATCAGCGAAACCTTCAACATAACCTTATCTCCCTCCATAAATGCTACATCACGCTGATCTGCATAACTCTTCTGTCTTGACTGAGCTGTGCGGAGCCTTTCCTGAATAATCTTCACCTTTTCCAAGGCATCTATCACCAGATCTGTACCATATGGCTTGGACTCGCTAGGCTCAAACCACCCAATCGGAGAACGACATCGCCAACCATATAAAGTCTCGAATGGAGCCATCTCGATGCTGGACTGATAACTGTTATTGTATGCTAACTCTGCCAAAGGCAATAACTGGTCCCATTGACCGCCAAAATCAATCACACAAGCCCTGAGCATATCCTCCAAAATCTGGACTGTACGCTCCGACTGACCATCAGTCTAAGGGTGAAATGCTGAACTGAGATCTATCTGAGTACCCATATCATTGTGCAATGCTCTCCAGAAGTGTGAGGTGAACTGAGGACCTCGATCTGATATAATGGACATCGGCACCCCGTCCAACCGGACTATCTCCCGAACATAAATCTGGGCCAGCCTCTCCGTAGTATAAGTAGTAGCCACAGGAATGAAATGTGCCGATTTGGTAAATCTATCCACAATGACCCAAACCGCGTCAACCTTACGCAAAGTCCGAGGCAACCCAACCACAAAATCCATGATGATGCGCTCCCATTTCCACTAGGGAATGGGCATCTGCTGAAACAGGCTTCCTGGCCTCTGGTGCTCGTACATGACCTGCTGACAATTGAGACACCTAGCAACAAACTGCACTCTATCTTTCTTCATCCGCCTCCACCAGTAGTGCTGCTTCAAATCACGGTACATCTTCGTCGCACCCGGATGAACAGAATATCAAGAACTATGGGCCTTCTCCAAAATTCTCTTCCTCAAGCCATCAATATTAGGAACACATAAACGGCCCTGGAGCCTCAAGACACCATCCTCGCCTAAAGTAACCTCCTTGGCCCTGCCTTGGACCACTGCATCCCGAAGCTCTGCAAGGCATGGATCATCAAACTGTCGAGCCTTAATCTCCCCCAACAATGAAGACTGAGCAACTACATGAGCCAAAACTCGACGAGGCTCTGAAAGGTCCAATCTCACAAGGCGATTGGCCAAGGATTGAATGTCCAAGGCTAAAGGTCTCTCCTCAGCTGCAATGTAGGCAAAGCTACCCATACTCGCTGCCCTCCTGCTCAAAGCATCTGCTACTACATTCGCCTTGCCCGGGTGATATAAAATAGTGAGATCAAAATCTTTTAACAACTCAAGCCATCTCCGCTGCCTCAAGTTAAGGTCCCTCTACTTAAGCAAGTACTGCAGGCTGCGGTGGTCAGTGTAGACCTCACAAGATACACCATATAGATAATGCTGCCATATCTTCAAAGCATGAACAATTGCCGCCAACTCCAAGTCGTGCACAAGGTAATTCTTTTCATGAACCTTCAGTTGTCGCGAAGCATAAGCAATAACCCTGTTATCCTACATCAGCACACACCCCAACCCGACACGTGAAGCGTCGCAATGCATAGTATACATCCCACAACCGGAAGGCAATGACAGAACTGGTGCTGAGGTCAAAGCTGACTTGAGCTTCTGAAAGATCGCCTCACACTCGTCGGACCACCGAAACGGGGCATTCTTCTGAGTTAATCTTGTCAGTGGGGCTGCAATAGAGGAGAACCCCTCCGGGAATCGGCGATAATAGCCTGCTAGGCCCAAGAAACTCCTGATCTCTGTAGCTGAATAGGACGCGGCCAACTCTGAACCGCCTCAATCTTCTAAGGATAAACCTTGATACCTTCTCCGGATACCACATGCCCCAAAAATTCCACGTAATCTAACCAGAACTCGCACTTGGAGAACTTAGCATACAAATTCTGTTCCCGCAAGGTCTGGAGCACAACTCTCAAGTGCTGCTCATGTTCACCCAGACTCCGCGAATAAATCAAGATGTCATCAATGAAGACGATGATTAAGGAATCAATATACGGTATGAATACCTCAGCTAATGATAACCCGATCTCAAGTCAACCTTGGAAAACACTCGAGCACCCTGTAACTGATCAAGCAAATCATCGATGCGCGGCAGAGGATACTTATTCTTGATGGTCACTTTATTCAGCTGGCGGTAGTCAATGCACATCCGCATAGACCCATCCTTCTTCTCCACAAATAAGACTGGAGCACCCCACGGCGACACACTCGGCCTGATTAACCCCTTGGCCAACAACTCCTCAAGCTGCTCCTTCAACTCCTTCAGCTCCTTAGGAGCCATACGATAAAAGGGAATGGAAATAGGCTGAGTATCTGGAGCAAAATCAATATAGAAGTCAATATCTTGATCTGGAGGCATGCCTGGAAGATTCGAATGAAACACATCCGAAAACTCTCGAACAACAGGCACTGAATCAATGGTAGGAGACTCGGCGGTGGTGTCCCACACATAAGCAAGGTAAGCCAAACAACCCTTCTCGACCATATGCCGAGCCTTTATGAAGGAAATAACCGAGCTAGAGGCACTAACGGAAGAACCTCTCCATTCTAGTCTAGGCGACTCAGGCATGGCTAAAGTGACTATCTTGGCATGGCAATCTAACATAGCATGATAAGGAGATGGAAAATCCATGCCTAGGATAATCTCAAAATCAATCATATCCAGCAATAAAAGATCTGCCCTGGTATGAAACCGCATAAAGTGACCACACAAGACCGGTAGACTCGGTCTACCACCACCGAATCACCCACAGGAGTTGACACATATATAGGAGAACACAAGGACTCACGAGGGGTATCCAGAAAATGAGAAAATAGTACGGAAACATATGAATACGTGGATCCTGGATCAAATAGCACCGAAGCCTCATTACCACATATTGAGATGATATTTGTGATTACGGCGTCTGAGGCCACTGCATCTGATCTGGCCGGAATGGCATAAAATCTGGATGAGGCTCCTGAAGACTGAACTCCCCCAAAGTGAACAGTAACTAACTGACCTTCTCCAGACTGGCCTCCCCCTCTAGGATGACCCCTGCCGACCTGTCCTCCACCTCGAGGCGGCCGGACTGCTGGTGCTGAACTCCTAGGCTGATAACTCTACTGCACTGCCTTGCCCCGATACCTGGGACAAAACCTCCACGTATGACCCGACTCCCCACACTCAAAACAACTTTCTGGTGTTACGGCGCGCTGCCCGAAAGAGGAAGAACCCTGAATAGTCGGAGGGCGGTGTGAACCCTTTGGTAAGGCACTAAAATAGGAACTATAGGATCTCTGATGACTGGAATAACTGCTAGGTGCACCCTGGGTGGCTGGGGGATGATAGGAACGCTCTGGCATAGCGCCGAACTGAGGCCTCACTGAAAAACCCCTGGGAGGTAGTGGAGGTGCTGAATATGAAGGCCTACTGAACTGGCCGCCTCCGAACTGACCTCTACCCCTAGCTGAAGCACCCCTGAAGTCACCTGTTAACCTAGTCCTCTTGTCCTGCTGACCTGGCTGACCCTGCTCCCTGCTTCTCATACGGTAACCCTCAATCCGTCGAGCTATCTCGACTACAAGCTGGTATGGGGTACCCATTTACCTCTCTGGCCATAGAGGCCCTCATACCTTGATGCAAGCATGCCACAAACCACCGCACCCTCTCGGCATTGGTAGGCAATATTATAAGGGAATGGCGAGACAACTCAGAAAATCTAGCCTCATAATCAGTCACTGACATTTGTCCCTGCTCTAGTCGTTCAAACTGACCCCGTAGCTCCTCCCTCTCAGAAAGTGGAATGTATCTGTCTAGAAATAGTTGGCGAACGGATCCCAAGTGACCGGAGGAGAATATTCTGGCCTGCTGAGAATATATGACTGCAACCACCTGCGAGCTCTGCCCTCTAACTGAAATGTGGTGAAATCCACTCCATGGGACTCCAAAATCCTCATGTTCTGCAGTCTGTCCCTGCACCTATCAATAAAATCCTGAGCATCCTCTCCCCGCTCGCCCCCGAAGACTGGAGGGCGGAGTCGTGTCCATCTATCCAACATCTTCTGCTGGTCACCCTCTACGACTGGCTTGGGCTCTAAGGCTGCTACTACATGCTGAACCCCTCCCACAGGCCGTGTGCCCGGGGTATGACGTGCTACTTCTGCCTGACCTATGGCCTGAGCGGTAGGAGTCTGGACTCTCCCTCCTGCCTGAGAGGTAGTAGGGTCGGCTGGAAATAAACCAGCCTGAGACATAGTGTCCATGAATCTCAGCATACGGCCCATGACCTCCTGGGAGTCTGGCCCCGTCATGAAATCCACTGGAGCAGGTGCTACTGGAGGCACCTCATCCTGCTCCTCCATAATAGGGTCCTCTGGTGGTGCCACTGGCGTAGCTCTGGGACGCCCTCGTCCCCTGCCTCGAGCAGGTGCTCTGCCCCTGCCTCTACCCCGACCTTGGGCAGCCGGGGCAGCGGCCTCTCCCGGACAAGGAACATTGGATGCACACGTCCTCACCATCTGTGAGAGAATACAAGAATAAGTTTGAGTACATCATAGATTGCACGACATGATATGAATAAAGGGAAGTTTCATAACACCCCATAGCCTCCTGAAGATAAGTACATACGTCTCCTTACCGATCCGCAAGACTCTACTGGGCCTGCTCGTGACTCGTGAGACTTTCGTGAACCTAGTGCTTTGGTACCACGTTGTCACGACCCAAATCTCAATTCACGTCGCAATGGCACCCCACGGCGAGGGTAGGCCAGCCAATAAAGAAACACTAAGTGTTACCATTCCCCGTTACGCAAATTTCATCTTTTAACCAATTTTTGTTTTTACAGATATAAACATAATAATGGCGGTGATGTGAAATAAAACTACAAGTGCGGAAAATCAACCAATAGGCATGTTGCATAACATATGTACATCCAACAACCCAAAATAAACACTACGCGTGTGCCATGAAACTAGTGTTACGAGTGCCAAGGGCAACTACTGAATATACAATGACTACAATATATACAGGGTCTCAGTCGGAATGAAATGGACAGAGAATATAACAAAAGAACTCCAGGGTGCTTCTAGGAAGTCGCCGGGAAAGCAGCTCACCGTGAAGTATGACCACGCTATCAATATCTAGCACCGGCCTGATAATCAGACGTAACAGCCTCCGGACCTGTACAGTCAAGTACAGAAAGAAAAGAAAGTGCAGCATGAGTACATATTAAATAAATATGTACCNGGTCGACTCGATACTCACTAAGGTCAAAAAGTACTAACATATGATAGAATATAATGACATACAGTAAGCATGTCATGGAAAATAAGCGACAAGTATATATATATCAAAAGCAAAAATCCAAACAATTGTTGAACTAAACAATAAAGCACTTTCATGGGTAAGACCACCGAACGATACAATAATCACAAATTCTTAGATCCGCCGAAGCGTACGACCTGCTCCCATAAGGTACATTCTACACTCGTCGTGGCGTACGGCCCGATCCCATATTCATTTCAATTTCCTTCCAGCACTGTCGTGGCGTACGGCCCGATCCCATATTCATTTCAATTTCTTTTAAACAATGTCGTGGCATACGACCTGATCCCATATATTTCATAATTTCTCAACACTGCCGTGGCGTACGGCCCGATCTCATATACATATCACAATTACTTCTCAACACTGTCATGGCGTACGACCCGATCCCTTATCTATTCGATTACTTTCAGCACTGCCGTGGCGTACGACCCGATCCCATATATATTCAATTACTTTCAACACTACCGTGGCGTACGGCCCGATCCCATATATTTCACAATTTCTTTTCAACTCTGCCGTGGCGTACGGCCCGATCCCATGTATATTCAATACTTACTTTCCACAAAAAATTCCTTGCCATTCAACAATTTTCCATAAAGCCTCAGAGAAATAACATTATGCAAAACATAATTTCATAGTACATATGGCGTCACAATAAATCATATAGAGCATTACAAGAAAAACATATCAGGCATTACGACAAAAGCATATAAGGCATGATGTGGGCCTAACTACCCAGACATAAAAATAATAGCCGCTAAGTACGAACTCTCGTCACTTGGCGCGTGCGTAGCCCCCAAACAATTTACACATAGCATATGGAACAATTCCCTCTTACAAGGTTAGAAAGGAGACTCACCTCGTGTCGAATCTACCCCTCGGACAATAATTGCGCCCGAAACTCCGAACTCTACACCCGAGGACTCGCAACTAGCCAAAAGCTATACAATGACATCAATGCATGCACAATGCGGGAAATTACCCTAGTTATTTACTAAAATCGCTATTCTTGAAGAATTTCCAAATTCCAACCCCGGTCCCATATGTTCAAATTCCAAAAATTCTCGAAGGGATCACTCACACATAGCCAAAGGATCATTAAGGTGTGATTCCTACTTGAATTCAAGGCCTAAAATGGAAAAATCACAAAATCCTCAAGAACCCTAAAATTACTACCTAATTCTATGATTTAGATAATTTAGTAGTGAATTTAACTAGGAATTTAGGTTTGAAACTAGTAAAACTATGGAATTTACTTACCTCAATAGCAGTGGCGGAAGGTCCCTTGAAGAGTTTTCTAAAAACTTGAGGAGGAAGACTAAAATAAAGGAAAAATGCTAAATCCCGTATTTTATAAAACTGCCCAGGGATTCCTTAACTGTGATCGCGACAATGGGCATGCGATCGCAAAGGCCAACTGGACAGACCTCTGCGATCGCGGCAGAGGTCCTGCGATCGCGAAGGCCAACTGGCTAGACCTCTGCGATCGCGACAGAGGTCCTGCGATCGCGAAGAACAAACTCACTCGGCCCAGACGCGACTATATGCGATCGCGATACAAGGCTGCGATCACGAAGGTGTGGAACCCAGACCTCTGCGATCGCAAAGGGGAAGCTCCGATCGCAGGGAAAAATCAACATCCCAGCAAAATCCTTCTCCGCGATCGCAACCCACCTTCTGCGATCACAGAGAAGGAAAGTAGATAGCAGAAATTCTGGTTTTTCTAACTTAGCTCCCGGAGGCCTAAAACACCCCCGAGCCCCTCGGGACCCCGTCCAAAAGCACCGGCAAGTCTGTATTCACGATGCGGACTCGCTCGAACTTCCGGAACCTGAAGAACAACAACGAAACTCAAAATTCAACCCCAAAACCAAATTGAATCAAAACTTAAGAACTTGAAATTCTAGAATTCACTTCAATGCACCGAACCAGCCTATACTACTCGGAATGACTTCAAATTTTGCATACAAGTCATAAATGACATAACAGAACTATTCCCGATCTAGGAATTTCATTCGGACCTCGGGAACATAAAATCACCTTTCCGGCCAAATTTCAAATTCTTTAAAAATCCTCAAAACTTCATTAACTCGAATTTTCTCATTTTGATCCGAAACCAATCAATTCAAGTCTATTTCTTACTAAATTTCACAAATATCTTAAATAACACATATTGAACCTGTTCCGGGCTCCGAATTCATAATACGGGCCCAACAGCACAGGTTTCACATCAAGGTTCATTTTCATAAGCCTTTAATATTTTTGAAAAAACTTTTCTTTAAAAAATTCATTTCTTGGACTTGGGTCCTCGGAATTCGATTCCAGGCATACGCCCAAGTCTCATATTTTTCTACGGACCTTTCGGGACCGTCGGATCACAGATCTGGGTCCGTTTACCAAAAATATTGACCAAAGTCAACTTTATTCAATTAATTATCATAAATTAGACTCTTAATCAAGTTTTCACATAAAGGCTTCCCGGCTACGTGCCCAGGCTGCGCACGCACATCGAGGTGAGATTAACAGAGGCTTTCTCCAAGATTCACACCGAGCTCACCAAGTGTGAGGAGGAGATTGGGAAGGATACATCGGAGCTCGATACATAAAAGATATCCTCTTCTCATAAGGACAAGGAGTTGAATGGGCTTTGATCCAGCTTGGAGGGGGCGCATCGTGAGCGGGCTAGTCTCGTTGAGTAGGTAATCATTGTGCATGAGTTTTATTTCTTCTCTCCCGTGAGTCGGGACTTCCTATGATACGCCTTGTCCTGCAGATTAAACAGGGGAATGCTTGGGTGAGGCAGCTCAATGAGGAGATACTGGCCAAAAGCGCGGAGGTTATCAAGCTCAAGGGTTAGAAGGAAGCTATGACCTCGGAAAGAGATCTTCTTCAAGTAAAGCTATTCTCGATCCAGGGGCTTCTCCGAGATGCCAAAGGAAAAATCATTTCACTGACCGCTGCCGAGGATGAAGTCGACGATCATGTTGCCTCTTATAAGAGGATGTGATTTCCGCAAACGATTGAGCTAGGCAAATATCTTAAAAGGCGAAGCTAAAATGAGCTCGAGTTGTTACTCATGCCCGCTTTCAAGCCAACGGACAAGCCCTTGAGGAAGAAAGTCTCCAGAGGGCTGATCTTTGACGAGCTAGAGAGGGTCAGAATAAAGGAGGAGGAGTCGGTGTTCTCTACTTCTTCGGACGAGGGCTCGGATTGCGGTTCTGGCAGCGGCTCATCAAGTGGTGAAGGAAAAGAGTAGGCATGTCTTATCACCTTTTTGGGTTTACTTTCTTTTTTGTACATTAGCTCATGTGGGGAGCTTTGTGGGGGCGGGCCCGCTGTAAACATGTTTTTGTGAACGCAACAGGGGGTTCCCCTTCCTCTTATTTACTTCGAGCAACAATGTTCCCTTCTTTTTCGATGTTTAGGCTTGTTTGGTGCCTATTCGTAGAGCGACACAAAATTATAGGCATCTCGGGGCAGTCGGAGGGTCTTGGGTTGTTACATTTGGAACCCATGCGACTTCGGGAGGGACTGATAATCCCTTTAGGACATCATGCGGGAAGAGACGAAGATTCTAAAGATCGGAACAACATTGGGATCCGCTGATCCTGATGTTCCCTTACGATATGTAGTGACAACAAAAATTCTCTAAGGTTGATGATCTCGTGAACGGTCCCTTGAGGTTTGATACAGTAGCGGGGATTCCCTAAATCGGGTACAATTTTGGGTCTGGTTCTGATAGTCGTGCAGGGTGCCTTTTGGTGCCGCTTAGATACGACAGCTAGGAATCGAGGTAGGGTATTTCCTCAAGGTCGATTCGGTATGGGGGCCTCGAGCCTTTGGGCGATGTTTCTCGTGTAGTGTTGTTAGGGGAGCGCCAACGTTGGTCCTCCTGGCTAATTTTCCTTGGAAATGTCATTGTCCGACGTTTCAAGATAGGTTGACTGGCTGTTATTCCTTTCTATAAATGCATCATCTTCCCCTGTTTGAAAGTCACGTTGTTTTGAGCGATTATTACTTCAGTGGAGTCCTTCATCCCTTTACCTACCCTTTCTTTGTTTGAGCTTCAGAGCATTTGCCTCGTCGTCCTTCCCTGAGCCGGAGTACCTATGGATACCACGCCAAATCCTACCCTTCATCAGGAGGGAGGTTCTGCTTCTGCCTCTTGTTCGATTGATGATGTGCCGATGATAGCACCAGAACTCAAAGTTTTGAGGAGAGGCTGTGGATGGGGTGATAATGTAGTTCTGCAGATTCCTCTCCCTGAAGAGAGCGTTACGACTCAGGTGAGGGGATTGCTGAACGTACGCACTCACACTTTAGCTCCAGGTTACTTTTGCACAAGTTCATCCGTCTTCTTAGAGGATAACCTCGATGATGAGATATTTTTCTAAGAAAGAGGGGCTCCTATTTACCCTTAGTCATCTTATCATATTATACGGACCCTCGCATTGTCATGGCTTGATCACTCTCTGACGCCGATCCTGTCAGCCTCTTATTGTGAGCGACGAAGAGGAGAGAGATCGTGGGTGGATGGATCATTTTGTCCGGGTCCAAACTAGTGATATTATTCCGCAGCTGCGTAAAGGCCGACCAAAAGGTGGCCATTTATTTAAAATAAGTTGTTGATAGTCGGGCTGAACTAAGAGAGGTTTCTGATCGCGAATGCCAGAGAAGAGTCTATGCCCACAATAGATCCCGAAGGGAAACCCTCGAAGAAATCCATCATAGAGGCTTCGATCTTTTCGGAGGAGATCAGGCAAACTATGGTGGCAGAGAACGACGCTAGACTTCTTGTATTTGATGGGGAAGATGTTGATACGGCTAAAGTCCGGGGAGGTAGATTAGGTTTCTTTTCCCCTGTTGATCGGGACTCCTTGTAAAAGCATCCGTGAATGTGTATTCACTAGTATGGGAAATTACCTTCTTCGTCCGTGGTTTTAATTGTTCATAGCTAGCCTGTCGGCTATGGTTCATTTTGTCAGTACAACTTTTAATTAGCTTGGAAGCTTTCAGAAATGGGCTCGTAATCTTCAAATCCCAAACAGACATCAATATCACTGAAATGCTCTTCAAGCCAAACTTAGGAAATTTCTCCATAAATGTTGACTTCCACAATATATGCTGAAACGCTCCCGGTTTATCCAAAGCTCGATCCGGACATACGCCCAAGTCCGAAATCATCATACGAACCTGCAGGAACCATCAAATCCTGATTTAGAGGTCGTTCACTCAGAATTCCAATCTTAGTTGATTCTTCCAACTTAAGGCTTCCAAATTGAGAATTTTCATCCTAAATTGACTCCAAACTTCCTGAAATTCAGTTCCGACCACACCTACAAGTCATTATACTTGAAATAAAGTTGCTCATGACCTCAAATTGTTGAACGACGCGCTAGAGCTGAAAACGACCGATCGGGTCGTTACATTCTCTCCCACTTAAACATATGTTCATCCTCGAACATGCTAAGAACTACTCTAGAGTTATCTGAAATCACTGTCTAACACATCGTGCACCTGCTCATGCTACCACAACCCAGTTGAGCACATTAGCTTGATCAAATCTGAAGACATCTTCTTTTATCCATACAATAAGCTCAGAACCCAGTTCTAACACTTGAAATTCTATGCCAGGCCTGTTTCTAATATATGAACAACGTATCAACTACCACACGAGGCACCAGAACACAACTGCGTACCTTTGCTGAATCAGCACCATTCATCGCATAATTCATCATCTAGCCACCATGACATTCCCAGAACCTTAACAGTCAAAATTCTACTAATCTGATCCTTCTATAATGTTGACGATACCACCACAACAGAGGAGATGTGTAGAAATTCCTAACCGACTGCAGAGTTAACCAAACATTGAATCTTTTCTCTTGACTCAGATCATCATCTCATTATGGACCAAATAATGGTAATTGTCCTTTAATACTCCGCATAATCTTATCGCACTGATCCTTGATCCAAAAATCTTGTGTCATTCAGTATGAACTAACCAGACAACCAATCCCCCCGAAAGGACCCACAGTCTCTTACAATGCCACAATGCGCCATTTGGCCATAACTCGAACGTGATACATGAAGAAATGACTCAGGAAGGGACTACTCAACTCACGCAACTAATATGAACTTTCCTCAAAATACAGGAAGTATAACATAAGAAAAATAAATATAGGGAACCGTACTCATCATCACACTATTGCGCCGTGCAACCCGATCTAAATAGCATACCCGTGGCGACGCGCCACCCAATCCCATCGTAAAATTCACAAAAGGAAATATACACGGAGATGAATTTCTCCCCATTACAAAATACTGAATATCGGTCACAAGCACGCTAAGTGCATAATACCATACTGGGGAGACTGCTAGAGCCCTATGCTACAACACTTAAGCCCAACTGAGGTGGGACATATATATACTCTTAATCCTAAGGGCTCTCTTGCTCACACAACATCATTATTAAGCGGAAACTCAGCACATATGAATTTATCAAGCCGTTCCATCACTCACACGACCCAATCATAATATTACATGACGAAGACGAAACAACGTCTGATGTTCCAACATCCCTCCTCGAGAAGCGCCATACTGAAAGGAACACATCCGACCCACATGAAGCCCATAGTCCTGTTTAGATCCATTCACACACTTCAAGCCGATTTTGTTCGCACTGGACTAGGCTGATAACCTTTCCTGGATCCATAACAACCCATCTCTTCTCATAACACGCAAGAACCACCAGCATAGCCGGGACTACATCCCACAATCTACAACAAAGATGAATTGAACACCTTCCAGGCATAACTAAGCAATATTACATTTCTTCATACTCAGTCTGAATTTTTCAATCCATTAAGTGACTACATGCGATTCTCATGTAGTCATGCTCCCACGTCCCTCCACAAAGGGGTAACAAGTATGCACATCCATACCACCGACCACCCTAAGGCTGTAAAATAATTCAAGGACCCGTAACAAGGATACAAAGCCTCTTTCACAAAACACCAATCTCAGATGACACCGAAGACAATACCAGCTTTTTCTAAACATTCAAATCCTTTTCTCTAGCTCATCTGAGCTCACGACATCCTTGTTAACACCGAACCGCAATCTCGATTCTTACTTCCAGTTACATACTGCTTACTGCACCTAACATGCCAATATGAAATAGCATAGGAATTCCATCATAACTTTTGAACCACTAATAGGGTGAACACTTCATCATGTCGAAACCTTTTACTTAACGCAATTCAAGAGAACCAAAACAACACACGAGTTGTGATGACCCAAAAGGTCATTCAATGTTAATTTAGATATGTGTTTCGAGGCCCCAAAAGCCTCTGTTAATCTCACCTCCATATGCGTGTGCAGCCCGGGCGTGTAGCCGGGAAGCTTTTATGTGGAAACTTGATGAAAAATTGAAATTTATAATAATTAATTGATTAAAGTTAACTTTTGTCAACATTTTTGGTAAACGGACCCGGACCCGTGATTTGACGGTCCCTGAGGGTCCGTAGGAAAATATGGGTCTTGGGCGTATGTCCGGAATCAAATTTTGAGGTCCCAAGTCTGAGAAATGAATTTTTAAAGAAAACTGTTTTCTGAAAATAATAAAGACTTTTGAAAATAAATTTTTATGTGAAACCCTTGTTACCGGCCCCGTATTATGGTTCCGGAGCCCGAAACATGTTTAATATGTGTTATATGAGCTATCTATAAAATTTGGTGTAAAACAGACTTGGTTTGACGTGTTTCGGATAAAAAATGGAAAAATTGATAGTTTATGAAGATTGAGAAAACAATTATATAGATTTTGGAGTTTAATTCACTGTTTTTGATGTTATTTTGGTGGTTTCACTACTCGAATAAGTCCGTGGGATGATTTGGGACTTGTTGTAATGCTCGTTTGAAGTTCCGAGGGCTCGGGTGGGTTCCGGGTAGGTCCCGGGATGTCCTTAGGCTAAAATATAGCTGTTGCAGGTCCGAGGGGTCAATTCTCTGAACCCACCACCGCGGTCCGCGGTCCTTTTTTCACTGACTGCTATGGGGGGG